>JAEQBH010007449.1:0-96152 GCA_016808115.1 Tetrastigma voinierianum | reverse complement strand
AACCGGAATTCACAAGCCGCTAGAAAAACTACGGAAGATAAATTATGACTATAGTATCTACTTAATGGAAGCATGGTTTCACTATCACTACACACTACAAAGATTCTCCGATCATAAGAACAATCGCAATTTGAAATCGAAAATTCAATTCCGTAAATTCTGTCTAAACTTCAAACATTCCGTAGTACTTGAAAAAGAACGGAATTTCGCATTCGCCTTCCGCCAAAACGATAACATCCGTGATCCGTAAAATAAACAAAATAAAGAAAGATGAAATAATCTAATCTATATCGACCGAAACGTAAAAGAAAATAAAAGAAAATAAGAAAAGAAAAGAAAAGAAAAATAAAATGAGCCTCTCTACACCCGTATCTTTCGCTCTCGCTAGCCTCAATCGCCTCCCGCCGCTCCCTCGGTAGCCGCTATTTATGCGCTTCAGTCGGGCCCCAATTCACGCATTCTTTGCGGATTTCAAAGTGGACCGCCCATGTGCCACTGCTCGTCGCGACCTCAAATCCCTTGTCGCGACATTGCCGGGCTTTTGACAATTGCCATAAAGATTTATCAATAAGTCATGACATTCCTCGCTTTCTCCGGCAGATCTTATGTCGCGACAAGGAATCAATGTCACGACATCATCCATGTCTTCGCAGCCTTCAATCAGTCGTTCTTATGTCGCGACATATCAACTTTGTCGCCATCACTTTATGCCTCTCGCGTGTTTCAATCAGCATCCCCTCGATGTCGCCGACATCAACTTTCGTCGCGACATCGCCATGTCTGGCAGTTTTCAACCGATGACCATGTCGCCATTATCACCTCGTCACGATTATCAACTTGCGGAACCGCAACCTTCAATCGAAGCACGCTCTTATGTCTCGGATAATCTCTTTGTCGCGACATCAACTTATGTCTCGAGGCTTCAACTGTTACTGTGTCGCGACATCGCCCTCGCCGCGACAACGCCTTAAGTCACAACTTATCTTTTCAAACCCGCTATAGCCAAGGCGCTTCTCGTCAGCGAGACCTCCATCCCTCGCACATGACATCAACCTTGTCGCAACATCACATGTCGTCAGCGACATCATTCCTTAAGCCCGGTTAATTCTCACGTCAACTTGTGATCCCCGCCGCGACCGTGATCAAATTTCCTTCACTTTTCCTCGATGTCGCCGATTATATAACCCTGATTGTAAGCCCAAAACTTCAACATTAGTTAACCACTATTTTCTATTTCTCACCACATTTTCTCGTGATTTTTACTCCACCAATTGTCAGATATTTTTCTAATTCTTTCTTTCACACTCCCCGCTAATAACAAATCGGGTGAGTTTCTTCATATTTCGCATATTAATTATTCCTTTTCTCGATGAAAATCAAACAAAATGGGATTAAAACTAGATGACTTTAAGCTCATCACTCACACCCTCACGTAAATTCGTGGATATCTCCCGCCCTTACACCCACACGTAAATTCTGATCACTCCCTGGCCCTCTTACACCCAATAATGTGGGGGCTCAGACTTCATCTGGCCCTACACCCATCGTAGTTCAGGATCGCTCCTCTGCTTCTTACACTAAACAGAATTCAGGATTTCCTGTCTTTACACCCACACGTAAATTCAGATCAAGGGAAGGTGAAACAAGTGCCTATATTTTCATGAATTTTAGTATTTCATTCTTGAAGATGACCATATAGATCTTTATATTACCATGGCCTCTTCAATCTCACCCCCAGCTTCTCAACCCTAGTGGATTGAATTTTCGGCTTCCACCCAACACATTAATTTTACTGATCATACTGATTCAATCATGAGTCTTCTGCCGACTTTAGTCCCAAAGATACCTCAACCCACACCTCACCAAGAGGGTAGCTGACCATACTGCACCCACGCCCGACCTGCAACGTGATGTCACCGTGCACATGATCTTAATCCCACTTTGACTCTACACCAACTTCACCCTACCTCCTAGGGGAGAACACCCATACCTGGCTTCTCTAGAGGCCTCAACCTCTAAGCCAAATCCATCACACAAGATGAAATAATGAATGAATATGATGCATCTAATTTAACGCTACTCTATTCAACAAGTGCGAGAGTAGAAACGTACCCTGCATATCCATCCCGGCTAATCTCGAACGCCGTCTATACCTCGAGATCTCTCGCTCCTAGGACAATCTCGCCTCACATGCCCGGGGCCGGGCGACAGAACAACATATAGTCCGCCCGGCCCGACTAGGAAGTCTCTCGCTCTCTCGCAGTCCTATACTTGACCTCGACCCACCCTCTAGCTCCTCTTGCCCAACTGTGCTACCGAAGGTGCTCATATAGCACCCCGAACCTGAAACTGGTTCCTCTGTCCTGTACTAGGGTGTGGAGGAATGAACTGCGACGCCGTGTTCTTACAAATAATCGGACCGCGCCGGCCCCAAAACTCGATCCCCGCTCGTAATCCCGCTCACACATGCCCGTGCCGGCCGCGATAAATAACATATCACCCGCCCGACTAACCGCCCAATCCCTGCCTCCGGGTCCCGAACCGTGGTGAAGTGTATCTTCGCCTTCCCGAATCCAACAAGGTCGGTCCTCCCTCATACCAACACCCCGCATCTCGATGTTCCAAGCATCCTCAATCTCTCTCTCTCATGGTCGTGGCCGTCCCAACCATGGAGTCCATGTCCCGCAGCGAAGTCCACGATCCCGCCTAATGACAACTTCAGCCCATTCTCGAATTTCAACCTCGCTACGCTCCAGGCCACGTAATCATCAAGAACCCGCTAACTCTGCGGAATCTAGCCACACGTAGTCCATCACGCCATCGCCTCGCTTCAGCTTCTAGGAACTCCCGGATGTCCCCGAAGTCTCGGAAAATACTTACCCACAGAACAACTCCCCGAACCGCCCATGTGCTCTTCTAATGTCGCGACATCAATCCTTCGTCGCGACACACTCTATGCCTCCTGTGTTTCTTAATCGGTGCCGCTCTCGATGTCGCCATTATCAATCCTCGTCAGTGACATCAGCTCATGCTCCAGCCTTCAACCGATACCTCTTATGTCGCGACATCAATCCCTTGTCGCGACATCAGCTCATGTCTTTGCAGCTTTCAACTGATGGTTCCTGATGTCGCGACATCAACTTAAGGAACTACAACCTTCAACTGAGCACGTCTTATGTCTCGACATTAATCTCTTGTCACGACATCAACTTATGTCTCTGGAGGCTTCAACTGGTTGCTTTTGGTGTCGCTGGATCAGCCCTTCCGTCGCGACAAATGCCTTAAGTCACAACGCTTTCATCTTTCAAACCCGTCATACTTCAAGGCGCTCGTTTACCTCCATCCCTCGTCACGACATTAACCTTTGTCGCGACATCACGATGTCAAGCTGCGCGACATCATTCCTAAGTCTCTCGTTAATCCTCAATCGCTAACTTCGTGATCCCCGTCGATCACATCAGCTCTTCAATTTTTCTCCTCGATGTCGCTGATTATCATAACCGGATCGCAAGAAGCCCAAAACTTCAACATTAGCTAACCGGGCTAAGCCATTTCGCCCGCCATTTTCTCGCATTTACTCCACCAATTGTCGATTTTTCTACCGCTTCTTCTTTCTTTCACACTCCCGGCTATCAACAAATTGTGCTTTCTTCATATTTCGCATGTTACTGTTATTCCTTTTCGTGATGAAAATCAAAACGTAAAAATGATTAAAACTAGATGACTTTTAAGCTCATCAAACTCCCCAGCATCCTTAAAGTTTTGCTTCGCCCTCGCTAAAAGGAAAGAAAGAATTGTTTCATTCTCAAACAAAAGGAAATTTTTTCTCGCTCGCTTTTGCGCAGCGTCAATTTGATTGAAATACAAGGAATGTATATTTTCGCATTACTCCAAATTTCTCAAGTCCGCCTCAAGGTTGCTTTAATCTTTATAAGATACAAAACTAAACTGCTGGAAATTGTTTTACAAACAACATACTCATTAGATCCTGTCAATAATAAATTATTTTCCTTTCTCATCTTAATAATGAGTCACTTAACTCCCTAAAGCCCCCTACACGCTAAGTTTCCATATTTTCCAAATTCCACAGTTTGTTGTTCATTTGACCTCCACTAATGTAGTGTAATCTGTACTCTTCAAGATCAATCGGCCTGGGCTTATATTGTTGCTTGGGTAATGGGTGGTGATGGAAGGGAATTTTTAGATTAAGATTACCCCGAACCTTTTCTCCCTCACTCATCGCCTCTTTCTTTCTTGTAGTTTCTTAATAAACTCCCTAAACTTCATGTTCGGGACATATCTTTGATTTGCCTTCAATTCCGTAACCGTATTCCTCTATTTCTCACTCTGTACTCAACTCGGGGAAATTCCGTTCTGTCACCATTCGTGATGGGCAATGTTTACCTTTTAGCTTTCTAACACTTCTTAGCGAACTCGTTAGTAGCTCCCATACCGTATGGCATTAGGTACTAGGTGTTGAAAACACCCCTAAGAACTTAATTGCTCAAGAGAGTTAGCCACAAGATAAAAACTTATCCCTATAAGCTTTCTTTTCTATTGCATTTTCAAGCCATTTTTCTTTTCATTCCCTTTTTCTATATTTTTCTCCTTGAGTTCCTCAAAAAACATATACTCCCAAACTTCATTTCTTTCTTCCTCCTTGAATTCCTGGGTAATCATAGGTTCTTTACTTAATGATTGATTTCCAGATGGGTCAGGGTTTCCATCGCTTATTTTCGAAAAATAAGCTTGCTCGCTCAATTTACGGAACTAAGGTATATGCATCGATATGAATGTGTGGATGGCTGTAATGTTCAAACTATCCAAGAATGGCTCGCATCATCTCTCGTCACCGTATCACCTAGATTTCGCCTCAATCAATAATTCAACAAATTCTAGAACTTGATCGAATAGTCATGACTAACCATAAGGATTTCCTCGACTCTATTTCGCTTGATGAGTAGTTACCACTGATATTCAACATGTTCCTCGACTTACCGCTCGCAATTCCACAAACTCAAAAATATGTTTTCGTTTCCTTCTTATTGTATTACCTTCCTCTATTATGGACTTATCAAGCTTAGACTTAAGTCACTTTCGCACTTCTCAGGTTTTTCAATTGCAACCGTATTCATTCTGCCTTATTCGCAGATTCAAGTTCCCAGATTTCAAATTTCCTTATTCCTGTATCACAACCAAGCTTCATTCAATCCAAATCATATTCACATCTCTCGCCAGCTTTATTCTCGAACTAATTCCTACTTTATTTTCCTCCCCAACTATGTGCAAACCACAGAAAGCAACATCCAAAATTTAACAAACCAAAGTAACACAACAATTCAATTCAATTTATCATTTTATTTCATTTTCAAGTTTTGTTTCGTCAGCGACTCCATGCCCTTAGTTTAATGATCTCGTAAAACTTGAATTCCTTTTATTAACTTATACCTCTGGGACATTTATTCAGCATCTCCGCAGAAAATTCAACAAAGCAATTCACTCATATTCACTGTGTTTGGCTTAGGGAGAAAGTTGCCCCCCTTTTTCATGTCGTGACATTTCTACAAGTTGCCGAGGTGTCCCCGAGTCGCTTTTTCTCACTCATGTCTTTCTCACACCTTGCGCACACATACCGCATGATTCAAGAAAATTCTAATTAAACTACAATAAACCAAAATTAAATCTATCTTTATAAGAACTAATCAAAACGAAATTACCGAAAAAAATTCAAAATCTAAAAGCAGAACCAAATTTCTATGGGTCGCCTCCCATCAGTCGCCGCTTGAGTCCCAGGCCGACTCGTTGTTTTGGTTCTTCTTCTTTCTAGATAACCCGCCGGGAGCTCTCTTCCATTCCTTCCTCCCTCGCCGATAAGGCTTCGCCATTCATCGACTTTGGAATTCTTCTCCGCACGCCCCACGCGTCACCGCCAAATGTATCGCTGGACACCACCGGTAGGCCGGCCCATTGATTTCAACTTTCCCGAAACAATTTCGCCTAGAATTAAACAAGAGAACCTCGTTCTCGCTTCCTAACTCTTTCCCTCAGATCCTTGATTCATGCCATTGCCTTATCCTCAGATTCTAGCATTAATACAGTTTACTTTCAATTCTTCCGGGGCCGCATTGGAGCACCCTCTTCCCTCATAGCTTTTAAAATCGGTTCAACTTCATGGCCCATCGCTTCAGATTCCAATACCGTAGGTAGTGACATGGTTTCAAAAACAATTCCGTATGGGGACATTCCAACGGGAGTTTCAGAGATGTGCTCCTCGTAAGCCCAAAGTGCATCATCAAGTTTGGAAGACCAATCCTTCCCGCCAGCTCACGCTCTTTTTCAAGTATTCCTTAATCTCCCCGTTGGAAATTTATGCTTGTCCATCGGGTCCTATAATACGATAAGCACTCATTACACTGATCCCATACCGGGCCATGAGCTTCCGCAAATATTTTGTTTGCAGCAATGGCTTCCCATCACTAATGATAGTTTTGGGTGTTCCAAATCAAGCCAAAATATTTTTTTACAAGAAGCCTCACAACTAGCATCATTCGACAAGCCATCGTTTTCACCCATTTGGAACATAATCAACCGCTAGCAAGATGTACTGTGTTCCCAAATGATGGTGGGAATGGTCCCATAAAATCTATTCCCCATACATCAAAAGATTTGCACCACCATTATACCTCTTGGGTATTTATCACGCCGATATTTCCAATCTGGGCATCTATCACACACTTAACCCACTCAAGACAATCTCTCAAGATAGTGGGCCAATAAAACCAGATTGGAGTATCTTATGAGTTGCTCCTTTCCCCCGAAAAATGCCCCATATGGTGATGGCATTCATCTCGTAATTTTGCCTTGCTCATTTTCCCTCGCACACATCTCTTATTATCATGTCGCCATTCCTTTAAATAATAAATGATCATCCCAAACATAAATACCCGTCGTCGGGCTCGAGATTCCTCTTCCTAAGCAGGTCAATTTCCGGCTGAACTACTCCAATAAGCTAAATAGTTCACAATATCGCATACCATGGAAGTTTGAAGGAAACTTAAAACAACGTCATCCAAAGTTCTCTATTAATATTACTTTCTCTTTCTCGCCAAATGCTTCTTTTCACTCGACAAGCGATCAACCATCACATTGTCACACCCTCTTATCCTCGACTAAGTCAAACTCTTTGCAATAGCGAAGACCCACCTTATCAATCTTGTGTCTTAGCTTCCCTTCTTGACATCAGTACTTGATCGCCGCATTTATTCGCATGAATAATAACATCGATCCCAAAATGTACGCCTGAATTTTTCACGCTAAATACTATGGCTAGCATCTCCTTTCGCTTGTTGAGTAATTCTTGTGCTTCATTGAAGGTTCTACTAGCAGCTAGTATATGGTCCGAATATTTTCTACTTTCTTTGCTCCCAGACGCCCCATTGCAAAATCACGGGCATCACATTATTTCAAATCCCCGATCCCATTCTCGTTCAGCCATTATAAAAGCTTGAACCATTTTGATCTTGATTTCTTCAAAAAGGTAAATTTTTGCAGAGTCATCAAAATTAAACCTTGTATCCTTCTCCGCAACCGATAGTGGTCCGGGCTATTTTCGAGAAGTCTGATGAATCTCCTTATAAAATCCAAGACGCCTCAAGAAGCTTACCCATCGTGGTGTGGTGCAAGAGTTTTGATACTGATACCTTGATTGGTCTACTCCAGCGTCCAAGAGCAATTTTATGCCCAAGAACAATACCTTCTTACCATAAAATGGCATTTTCCCATCCGCTAGCCGCTTGTCTGCAGATCTAAAGCACCGCTTCCGTGTTCTTCAAACACCGATCAAAAACTCGGATCCATACACGTGAAGTCATCCATAAAAGCCTCTCTATAACCTCTTCTTTCAACCAAATCTCGAGAATATTGACATCATACACCTGAATGTAGCAGAGCATTACACGCCCCAAATGACAATCCTTCCTCAAGGCAAAGGTACCCATAGATGTGAACGTGGTCTTCGTCCTCATGTGTACAGCAACTGACATTGTATCCTCGAATACCCATCCAAGAAACAAAATGAGGGTGTCCTCGCACCATTCAACATCCGATCAATGAAGGGCAAAGGGAAATGATATTTCTTCGGGTGGTCGTGTTCAGCCTCGTAATCAATGATACCCTCCATCATGTCACCGTTTCGCTGGGAATCAATTCATTTTTCACGCGATCACGCAAACCCACCCTTCTTGGAACCACATGGATCGGGCTCACCCGTTCATCCGAATACATGTATAAACCAAGATCTCGCCACTTGAGTACTTCCTTCCTCGACCGCTCCTTCATCACCGGGATTCGCCTCTCGATGTTCTACGTGATGGTCTCTCAAGTTTCCCAGCGTAATTTTTGTGCATGCAAATTGATGGACTGGATACCTTCAACTCTTCAACGGACCGCTATAGACTCTTTATGCTTCTTTAAGATTTTTCGCCAACTGCTCCTCGCATCACCGAAGTTCAGCGTGAGATACCACGTTTTCTTCGTGATTCTAAGTAAGCATACTTTAAATGACTCTGGCAACTCTTTCAACACTAGCCCCTCTTCACTGGTTTGATGAATTTCCTTTTCATTATTTTCCTCATTTCGTTAAGCCGTGCTCAACACGCTTCTATAGAATGAAAATCAAGCCAGATGGACAATCGTAGTGGGGCCATTCAATATACTGAATTTATCTCTTTTTCATTGATAAAAATTTGAGCATTACAATCGCCAGAACATCGTGGTTGTGTATAGACATCATCAACTACATTGCAATTTTCTCTGCCTATGTTTATATTCTCGCATGCTTTTGATCAAGTTGAGTAAAGCAGCTTCCTCCAACCCTTAAGGTAAGAACTCGCATACCATCGTATGTACTCTCCAAGAGCTAGAAATGGTCTCCCAATAGCGTGGGTACTTGTGAATCTTTCTTCCATGTCCGTGACGATGAAGTCTACCGGGAAACAAATTTCCCAACAAATACCAAGACATCTTCCAATATCTCGTGCTCATCTATCCGCTTGCCACTCAAGACAGTAATAGTGGTGGGAATAACCCTCCCCAAACTTAATTGCCGCAAACGTAAAAGAGGCATCAAGTTTTATACTAGCTCCTCGAGTCACGTAGAGCTTTCGAATTCAACTCCTCCAATGATGCAAGGAATCAGAAAAACTCCCCGATCCTTCATCTTTTCTCGCAATTCTTTCTTATCACAAGACTCCGCAAGTAGCGTTGAGATTCACAATCCCTTCTTCTACTATCTTTCTTTTCGCCAAAGATGTCCTTCGTGAATTCTTTGCATACAGAGTGGCATCCAGTCGACTTCGTAGTGGGGCATACCGATCTCTAGCTTCGAAAGGTTTTCAAAACCTTGCAACCGGCCCTCTATCTTCGATTTCGTAGCCTCGTGGAAATGGGACTCCGTGTGTCTGGGAGTCTTGATATCCTTCCCGCTCCACTCCTTCTTTCTTTTTCCTCCGCTGCTTCTTCCTTCTCGGCTTTCTTCTTCTTGTCAGTCATTATTTTTTCTTTCATCTTTTCTAACTCCTTCCCACCCTAAGTCGCACCCATGCGCCTTTCGATTCTTCTTGCGGTCACTGGGAAGCGCATCTTCCTCCTGCTTTCAGGTTGGGCCGCCCGTCCTACTTGTGTGTCTCCGTGTTCTTCAGGATGATTGCGGAAAATTGTGGCTTGAGAATTGGTAGCGCTTAAGTCACTCCTACAAACTTTGTTCACGGAGGTTCAACAGCTTCTTATTATCCCCCATGAACCGGCAAAGACTGCTCTTCAAAAGATTAGCCCTCCTTCACCCCGATATTCACTGTGTTCATTTCGTCGCCGCCGCACGAACCTCGTGGCCGCTGATAACCCCTGCCGGGGTCTTCGTTTCATGCCGCCTTACGAAGCCCCTCCACCATACGGTAAATTCTCATGGCTCGCAGCCGGTGATAATGTGGGCCGGGCAAAGTTGCATTTGGTTTGAAATGGTAGTTTAGCTCACCCGCACATTAACCCTTCAAGATCATGTAATTGTTCTCTCGGCAGCTCTCGCCACTTCCCTTCAATAACTCTCTTTCAACCGCTCCTATCTCACTTCGCGCAGTCTTCCTTCGTCATTCATCCCGTGCATAATGGCATCCAACTCGTCCCATGGTCGCCATCTCTGCTTCGCCCATGATCCCTTCCTCTCCGCAGCTTCCCTCTGAAAACCTCGAAGGAGTTTTCATATTAAGATGAAGCCGTGCCTCAATCGCCTCGCTTCTTCAAGATTCCTTTTTTTGCCAATGCTCCACAACATGAAGCATCAATGATCCCTTGATATATCATTCGGCATGATATACAATGTCCATCCGGGTCTTCGTATCTATCCCATGCATTGACATCTTCTCAGCAACCGGCTTGAATCTTTCCCTGTTACATACGTGCTTTCATCTTCCCCGCCTAAACACAATGATTTCCTCCTTCTCTCTCGAGGCGAGGGCTTGGGAAGAATCTACCTAAGTAGGCTCCCTACTAACTCCTCCCGCATCAACAAACCATATGGTAAAGATTCATACCATGTAGCCAAGTGTAATTCTTAGAGAATGGGAATAGATGCAATTTGATGACTGCCCCACCCCATTCAACTTCAATCAGACAAATTATCCTGAAATCTTCCTGTGTGCTCTGCCAACCTCTGGATGACCAATAAACCGATGTCGGACCACTGCAATTAGTGCCGGCTTAAGTTCAAAATTCGCTTGCATCAATACGGTCGCCCCGATCGGCAGAGTACTCATTTTGAATACAGCTTCCGTAAGTCCTCCATAAGACGCGATCGGGAGGCCTTCACGCCTCTACGTACTTCATTCCGATCCCGTCTTCATCCGCCATGGTCGAAGTTTTCGCCTCTTTATCTTTCTCAAGCTTCCTCGAAAGTGTTCTCTTCTAATTCCCGCGGTCTCGGCCGAATCGCATCGTTGTTATGTTTCCTATGCACAAAATTTTGTCCTCGAAATCGCAAAAACACACTTACATTAATGGGGGATTAGTCTCGGTCAACAACATTTTTCAATATGGTTTGTTAAAGGTCAGGGCTGCACAACCACGCTTGAAAAGCTATTTTGTTCTTTTTCTTCAAAATGTCCAAATTAGCATTCTTCTTCGTCTCGAATATTGATTTACTAAATTCTTTCGATCCCCAAGAACGGCGCCATAAAACTTATTATCGATTCGACCAAACACATGTAGACAAATTTATAACACTATCGCCAAAAGACTATCAGGTTTCAATCCCCAAGAACACGCCATAAAACTTGTGTTAATCTGACCAAAACATTACGTACAAATTTATAACACTATTGCCAAAAGACCATATTATATACCTAACCCTAAGAACTACGCGCTCATAAAACTTGTTAACCTTCAGTCATATGCAAGGTTATGACACTATTACCAAAGGACTATTAACTAATCCCCGGCAACGGCGCCATAAAACTTGTTGACTTTCTACAGATAAACCAAAAATCTCTTAGAGTAAATCATTTTCAATTTTGGTTTTGGCCTAATATCCTGCAAGTGCACGTGCCTAATAAGTAATAAATGGATATAAGTCCGCATATCGACCCACGCAGATCTCAAGAATTCTGCATCAACCACCCCGACTACTCAAGCTCCATACTATTCGACTATAACATGACATTGTGATCCAGCCTTAAGAAGTCAGAAATATACAAGTATAAGGGAAAAAGAATGAACAATCAACCGAAATCTAAAGTGAATAAAGAATAATGAATAGTTAAGAAAATAAATGGAACCGAATAGTTATCTTTTGGGAGGACACATCAAGAACACGCATTGTGAAGATCAATTCTCGTAGTTAACACCGATAAAATTGCTTGTGTATTTCAAAGTTTTAAAATCGTCCATGCGAAGCATAGCTTGATCTTCCACACTAATAGCTCACATTCACCTTTCGAAGACGTGGAATTAGATGACTACTTTTATCAGGATTTCCCATCCGGGTATTTTTCGCAATACCATGACCCATTTTATGGATCGGAACCTTAGCTCCCAAGTTATCTGGCCAAGCAAAGGTTATACAACTTCCTCGGTTACTCTTCCCTTCTAAATTAGAATACATCACCCTCTCCTCGATTAGATCTCGCCTAACACCTGATTGGCTTCACTATTCGACTGGAGGTGAACTCTTCGCTTGTTTAAATTGATAACTCATTCAACTCATTCGATTTCAAGTGAGAAGAGGATTTATTCAAGTAAACTTACAAAGCTCATTAGATTCTTAATATTGTTAATATACCTTCAAAGAAATACCATAACTCTCAGAATGCCTTCTTCAGAATACTCGAGGACCTTCTGAAATCGTAGAGCAATGAAACAAATCTTAAATCCGGTATAAGAAACTGATATTCAGATCAAAACATAAAACTCCATAACCGTGGCAAATTCATAAACCGAATGTCAGCCGGAAACAACTACGTGGAAGATAAATTTCGACTATAGTTATTCACTTAATGGAAGCCGGGTTTCACCATCACTACACACTACAAAGATTCCTTCCGATCATAAGAACAATCGCATTTGAAATGAAAATTGAATTTTAAATTGTCTCAACTTCAAACATTCTGTGTAGTAATTAAAAGAACTACCTCTCGCATTCGGGCCAAGCCAAAACGATAACATCCGTATCCGTAAAAATAAAACAAAATAAAGAAAGATGAAAATAATCTAATCTATATCAACTAAATGTAAAAGAAAATAAAAGAAAATAGAAGAAAAGAAAAGAAAATAAAATAGCCTCTGGCCACCCGATCTTTCGTTTCTCGTCGCCCACGCCTCCCACTTCTTTTTCTCCTCTTCGGGTAGTCAGTTATTTATGTGGTTTCTGGCCAGTCTCTAATTCCAATGCATTCTTTTTGTGGATTTCCAAGTGGATCGCCCATGTTACTGCTCAAAGTCGCGACACAAATCCCTTGTCAGCGACATTGCTGGCTTGGCACTTTGCTGGCAAAGATTTATCAATAAGTCATGACACTCGCTTTCGAAGGCATCTTGTCGCGACAAGGGGAATCAATGTCACGACATCATCCATGTCTTCAAGTTAACCGTGTCTTCTTATGTCGCGACATCAACTTCTTCGTCGCGACATCAATACTTTTATGCCTTCCGCAGGTTTCAATCGTGCACCCTAATGTCGCGACATCAACCCTCGTCGCGAATATCGCCATGTCTTACGCTGTTTTCAACCGATGTTTATGTCGCGACATCAACTTTATTCGCGACATCACCATGTCTTTGCAGTTTTCAACCGATGAGCCTCGATAACGCCACATCACATCGCGACATCAACTTGCATGAACCAGAACCTTCAACTTTAGCACAACGCTCTTATGTCTCGACATTAATCTCTTTGTCGCGACATCAACTTATGTCTCTCGGGAGGCTTCAATCGGCTTCGGGTGTCGCGACATCGCCCTATCACACAACAGCCTGTCACAACAGCTTCATCTTTTCAAACCCGGCTTCATACTTCAAGGCGCTCGTCGCGACCTTCCATCCCTCGCCACCCACATCAACCTTTGTCGCGACATCACGATGTTGTCGCGACATCGCCCTAAGTCTCGGTTAATCCGCCGCCTAACTTGTGATCCCTGTCGCGACCTGCATCAAATTTCCTTCAATTTTCCTGATGTCGCGACATCATAACTGAACTGTGCAAGCCCAAAACTTCAACATTAGTTAACCAGTTGCTTTCATTTCTGCCCTGCCATTTTTCGTATTTACTCCACCAATTGTCATTTTTCACGTTTTTTCTTTCTTTCACACTCCCTCGCTAATAACAAATTGGTGAAGTTTCTTTCATATTTCGCATATTAATTATTCCTTTCGTGATGAAAATCAAAACGTAGTCGGATTAAAACTAGATGACTTTAAGCTCATTATCACTCTACACCACGTAAATTCTGGATATCTCCCTGCCCTTACACCCAATACGTAAATTCCGGATCACTCCCTGCCCTTACACCCACGTAAATTCAGCATTCTCTGGTCTCTTACACCCACACGTAAATTCAGATTGCTCCCGGTCTCTACACCCAATACGTAAATTCAGATTTCTCCTCTGCTCTTACACCCATCGTAAATTGTGATCGACCCCTGCGTCTTCTTACACCCAATACGTAAATTCGTGATCTCTCCTAGTCTCTTACACCCACACGTAGTTCAGATACTCTGCCCTACACCCTCACAGGATTCAGGATCGCTCCTGCCTCTACACCTCACGTAGGGGCTCAGACAAGCCCCCCGGTCTCTACACCCCTCACGTACCGGGACGCCTCCTGCCCTACACCCCTCACGTAGCCTCTGATTTCCTCTGCCCTTACACCCATACAGACCTTTCTGGATACTACCGGGCGCACTCTTCACCCTAACTCCAGGCTTCTCACTTTAGGGGATTAACGACCTCTTTCTTGCTCTGTCCAACACACTTTAATTACTCTCATTTCCTGATTCGAACTATGAGTCTTCGTTGGACGTAGTCCCAAAGACAACTCAACCCACACTCACCAAGAGTGGTGAATGACCATGCCGTGCACCCACGCCTGACTCAACGTGATGTCACCGTGCACATGAACGCAATCCCGACCTATCCGGTCAACTCTCACCCTACCTCCTAGGGGAGAACACCCATACCTGGCTTCTCTAGAGGCCTCAACCTCTAAGCCCAAATCCATCACACAAGATGCAATAATGAATGAATATGATGCATCTAATTTAAACGCTACTCTATTCAACAAGTGCGAGAGTAGAACGCACTCAGATCCGGCTAATCTCGAACGCCGCCCTATACCCCGAGATCTCGCTCGGACAATTCCGCCACATGCTCAGCCGCGACAAATAACATATAGTCTGTCCTGCCTGACTAGAAGTCTCTGCCTGTGAGTCCTATACTTGACCTCGACCCACCCTCTGGGGCCTCGCTCAACCGTAAGCACCAAGGTGCTCATATAGCACCCCGAACCCGGGAACCGGTCCTCTATCCCGTACTGGGGTGTGAGTAATGAACTCGCACGCCGTGCCCGGGCCAACCGGGACCGCGCCGCCCCAAAATCCCGGGATCCCCGTCTCTCGGGGCAATCCCGCTCACATACCCGTGCCGTCAAATAACATATCACCTCGCCTCGCCGATTAACCGCCCAATCCCCAAGCCCCCGGTCCGATACTGTGGTGAAGCGTAAGTCTTCGCCTTCGAACTAAGAAGGATGGTCCTCCCTCTTGCTACCAACACCCGCATCTCGAGTGTTCCGAGCATCCTCGATCTCTCTTTCTATGGTCAGGGTCGTCCCAACCATGGAGTCCATGTCCCGTAGGCGGTCCCCACGATCCCGCCCGAATGGACAACTTCTCCCACTCGGATTCTTCCTAACTCCGCCATACCGGGCCACGTAATCATCGCCAAAGAATCGCTAACTCGTGAATCAAGCCACGAGTCCATCACGGGCCATCGCCCTCGCTTCGCCTCTAAGAACTCCCCGAGCTCGCACGCTCGCAGCTCTCGGAAAATACTACCCATGAACAACTCCTAAAATCTCGCCTTCATGTCATAACTTTTTCCCCGCTACTCCGTCCTTCCGTACTCTTACAAAACCTACTACCACTCGATGATGCGTAGAGCTAACCCTCCAAATCACTCAAAATTATATAAAAATTTAATTTATAATTATCATTTTCGAGTTTAATTAAAACCCTTATTTTTGTGCAAAAACTGGAATAATTTTCCAGAATTCCACAAACCCATTCTATTCAAAAACTAGAGCACTATCCAGAAATTTTATTTTTTTTTCGTTTATTTCTTGTTCAATTCTGGACTGTTTTGCCCATAATTTCTAGAACACCTAAGGTTACATTTTCTCGGCCCTAATGTTCAACAATTCCTCCTATGCTACTCACCAAGCATACAATTCCACACAATTCACATAACAAACATGTTATACACCATCACACATCACATTTAATTCACAAAAATGCACCGATGTATGATCTATCCCCGCCCACAAAGTCCTAGGTATTCGTGAGATACCTAACTTCACACCCATCGAAGCTCCCAAGGTAATCGTTAATCTTAGCTCGATACCGCTCAGGACGCCCAAACCCGGTGTCCATCGACCACCACAACCCGGATTCTACATGTCTCACTTCACGAGGCACGTACATGTGTGTAAAACGGCCCAATGTGACCCGCACATCCGTACAACCCAAATAATATAAATTCTTATACAAAAATGATTTATTTACAATTGTATTTAATTCACTTATACAAAACTCGGTTCTCGGGCCTAATTCTTACAAAGAACAAGACATAGCGAGAGGGCCATCTTGGCCATTTCTTCGCTGAAGGTCCCTGATCCCATCCCCAAGTACTTCTTTGGTACCGAAAATATTCCCACGACTGGTGAAAGGAAGCCCGCAAGGGAATTTCCACTGAAGCATCTCACCTAAGTGCAATGCAATGGCGCACCAAACATACAACACATGCTAACATATCACTCATGCATATATTAACAAATTTAAATTTCCATACATCATGTTATTCAGTTTATAACAATAACATAAACTTAGCTCACATGGGCTAAGGCACAATCCGGCGGTTCGTCTTGGAACAGCCCACAATTTCATAATCAACATGTTATTCACCCATGGAAACAACACACATCACATAAATCACACAAACAGTCCGTGGACTGTCCAAACCACACCAAGGATTTATTCACTCGGTCCAAATCTTTTGGAACCGAAGTCACGCCATCCAAAGCTTCAACAAACTCCCCATCCATTACACGCACCCTAAAGAAAGAAAAATAAGTAGAAGAAAAGCTCCTACCTTTCCCGTGAGTTTGTCGAAAACTCCCCAAATCTGGTACCCACGCATAGTCCGTGCCGTGGGGGAGCAACTTGCTCCTTGCCCTCGGGCCGGCTTCCACTCCGCCCGATCGTCGGGAATTTGCAGTAGAAGGTGTAGCCTTCTCTCTAAAAATCCCACACACTTTCTTCTCTGCGCTTGCCTTCTTCCCCTCTTCCTCTCTCCCAATCCACTGGGTCAAGATCGGGACAAAGAGAAAGTCCCCTCAATGCCACACGCCAATTCCTATTGGTTGAGTAGGATTACACCTTATCCTCTTATCCAACCACTGAGATTTCCCCACGGCATCATGCCACGTGGCTCAAGCGAAAGCCCCACTGACCCTCGTGTTGACTGGCATCCGCACTAGACACGTGGTGCCTGGCCTCCCAAAACGTGCCAAGTGTCATCCCATCCGGTGTTCTAAAAACGTGAAATCTCGACAAGTTCTAATTCGACGAAATTCGACGTGGTAGCTAGATTTCGCGAGACGATTCCAACGGTTAACTGAATGTTGAAACTTTTGTATGTGGGTTTCTATTTTCTTTGAATTTGAGATTCATTAATTAATTCTAAATCTGCATTTGGATGATGGGATTTTGTTCTGTGCAATGCTCCTTTCTTGGTGAGTGAATCTAGCTTATCTTTTCAAGTTGAGTTTTTTTCCATTGGAGTGGTGAACTTTGCTACTAACTTGAGATGAGTATTATGAAATGATTAGGATATGGTTTAATTTCTTAAAATATTGAGCTGGAAGCCTAGAAATATTATAGGTTTTTGTTTTGAGCATATTAGCTTTCAATCCATGGCTTCCTCGAGACTGAAAGAAATTAAATAACTTCTGAATTTTTGTGATTATCATTCAAAATTTTTAAACTGCATTTGTTTGGGAATATTTAGGGGCTTGTTTTTATTTTCAATACATGCATTTTCCTTCCAAATTTGAGGCTGAAATTTTGAAACAATGAATTCATAAGCAAAACAATTTAAAAAGTCACCAAAATGATGACTCAAAGAGAGATAAACAAGAAGCACAAACCTATCTACCAACAACCAAAAACACGTAAAAAAAGTTAATGAAATGTTTAAAGAAACTGTAGTTGTAGTGTCAAAAGTTATCAATCTGCATGACTTTCTTGTAATCCCTGGTTTTTGAGCCACCTCGGCTTCGATTCAGCTTTTGTCAGACTATGAGATTTATATATTAACAATGTAAATAGAAAAATCACGGAGATTACTGTTTAGTCTTTGGCTTGAACCTCTCTAGATTTTGGCTTGCTGAACTAAGCCCAGATCGGAGGAATTCTAATCGCCTATCTTCTATAAAAATTAATGTAGGGAGCCTTTGTTTTGTTTTCCTCGTCATCTGCCTGTCAAATATTTTTTTTGAATGCTATGAGTTTGGTCTACTGTTTTAAAAGTTTTGTAACTTAGGAACAACTTTCAAGAACATTGTAAAAAAAAAAAATTTATGAAAGCATATTTAAAAGTTTAAGCAAAGATCTTAGATCGTTTACAAATGTCGTTTTCTTAATAATATTACCACTATCCATGTATACAAAGAAGAATTTGAATGCATTGGGAATGGAGTATGAAAAAATACATACATATTTAAATGATTGCATATTATATAGGAATGAACTAAAAAATGCATCTTGTTGTCCTAGTTGTGGAGCTTCAAGGTGGAAGGTTAATTCATCAAGAGCTAAAAGGAGAAAAGGAGTTCCAACTAAAGTCATGTAATATTTTCCACCCATCCCACGATTCAAGAGAATGTTTCTAATCTCTTAAAACCGCAAAGATCTCTCACTTGGCATGCACAAGTAAGAGAGTTTGATGGGGAAGATATGTCGCCCATCATATCCCCCATCATGGAAGTTAATTGATCACGATGGGCGTATTCGTGGACAACCTGGGAAATCTTAGACTCACATTTTAGTCGATGGTATAAATCCCCATAGTTCCTGAGTAGTAGGCATAGTTGCTCGGGCCTCGTTATACTGATCATTTATAACCTTCTTCCATGGTTATGCATGAAGAGAAAATTTATGTAGTTATCCTCATGGATATCGTCCAAGACATCCGCAATATATAGATGTTTATTTGGTACCTTTGATATAAGATCTCAAACTTTGTGGGAGGTGGGATTGAAGCTTTTGATGCATATAAAAAGAATTCTTTACATTGAAGGTCAGCTTTTATTATGGACAATCGATTTCCCGAAGATATGATAACTTATCGTCAAGTACGCTTAAAGGGTACTTTTGTTCATTCCATATGCGTGAAGAAATAGAGCCCCAGATATTGAAACTGTAAGAACTCACACATCTGCCATAGGAAATTTCTCCCATGCAACCATCCTTATAGGAGACAAAAAAAAGGCATTTAATGGTGAGCAAGACTTTCAATCACGCCCACAACCATTAAGTGGAGAGGCTATATTGCACAAAATGGATAATACTTGTAATTCATGGGGAAATAAGAAGGTTAGTCAAGATAAGTCTAAAGGCAATGTTGCATGTTGTTGGAAAAAGAAGTCCATATTCTTTGATTCGAGTACTGAGATATCAAGGATCGCCATAACTTGATGATGTACATCGAGAAAAAGTATGTGAAAGCATTCATTGGTACATTACTTAATATCCAAGGGAAGACAAAGGATGGACTAAATACTGCTAGATCTTATGGATGGGTTTGAGGTCTTAATTAGCAACTGTTTGAACAAAAAATGAACTTATCTTCCCCCATCTGCCACACGCCTCGTAATGTAGAATACATTTTTTTGTCAAACATTAGCAACCTCAAAGAGCCACTCAAAATGTGCCATGTGTCAAGTGTCAATCACACTTCAGTTTCGGCGTGGGACCACATGGACATGTGTGGCAACACATGATTGGAGGGAAATCCAAGGTGATGGATAGCGTGATAAGGGTAATTCAAGGAACCACTTTAGAATCAGGACAAGTGGCAAGTGAAAGGACATCTCACTGAGCCTTCTATCTTCCCAACCGATCAGGAGAGAGGGAAGGAAAAGGCAAACCGCATTTGAAAAAGAGAGAGTTTTAGACAGAGACCCACCTTCTCTCTAAATTTCCCATGACTGACCTACGCTAAGCTGAGCAAGAGTGAAGAGTTCATCCCTCACCTGCAGCGGTTTCGCATAGAGACGGAGTTGGGAAGCCAATAAACTCCGAGAGGTAGGTCTTCTCCTACTTTGGTTACTTTCACCCCAAGGGTTGCGCGGGTGGTCAGATTTCGCCCCAAGGAATGTTTGGTCATGCCAACCATGTGTCGGGTGGATATTGTGACGTAGATTGAATTGCAGGATTTGTACTCTTAGTGAGTAGCATAGGAGAAAATAAGAACTCTGTGGTTAGAAAACATAACCTAGGGGTTCTGTACATCAAACTGAGCACATAGTTCGTAAATTGAATTTGTTGGTCGAAATTAGCACCATTGAGAAAAAGGGATGAATGGGTTAGTTCATGATAACTAAATCAATTAGTGGTTGGCATGTGCACCACTAGTTAGATTGAGATAGAATTTGGGCTTAGAGGTTGAGGTCTTTAGAGAAGCCATGTGTGGATGTTCTTCCTCTGATGTGTGGTGAGCCGACCCGATAGGACGGATCGTGGAGTTAGAGATTCGAGATTTTGCTCATGGCGACCCTGAGGACGAGATCGAGCCCAGTGTGGGTGCACAGTGATATCGCATCGAGTCGGGAGTGACTCGAGATTTGGATACCCATTGGAAATCGCGATTGGTGTCAGGAGCCGGCAAGGGCTCTAGACATGGATGTCATTCATGACACGATTGCGCTGACTACCATCGACAGTGCCAGCTGACATGACTTAAAGGTCACATTGCACACCAAGCAAGGATCAGGGTAGTGGTTACATATGCACGTGATCGATGCATATATGCATGGAATTTCGACCTAAAATTTTTAAAGTGGGGGAGAATGTGAAACCCCGGTAAAATCTAATTTTCTCGAAAATGGCAAAACGTACTTCGTAAAATCCGGTGTATGTGATCTCTGATGACAAACGAATCTCACCGCTGGAATCGCCTACTATAGCTACCACGCCGAGTTCGTCGACCGAGACGCCTAATTTACACGTTTTTTCAAGGCAACGCAGATTTGACGGAGTTCCTGAGGCCATGACTTACCCTTTGCATTACCATCCCGGGTAAGGCAATGTGGTGGCGATGCACTAACGGAAGTCACTGACATCACAAGATAGCTTCCTGAGTGGTGGATGCTCGAGACCGTGGGACACCTACTTACAAACGAGCGCTCTGGTACGCCGGGAGTTTAGTAGCTACACCGCCTCGGCTGAGCAGTGATCGAGTCCCGTGGGCGTGGACGAGGAGATAGTGTCCATTAGTGGACCCGTACAGTCGTACAAGTGATGTGGGTCGGATCGCCCACTAGATGGTAGTTTCTGATAGGGCTGGCAAGGTTCCCCCAGCTTACCGATTTCGAGAAAGGAGATTCTGTGGAGTTTCACCGCCCGACACCATGTATCCAGCGGCACGAAGATACCAGATCTTCGTCGCGCATCATCGAGCGGGATGAAGAGACACGTGGGGACTTTGTTCGACGATGTCTCACGCGGTCAACGCATTGCTAGCCGAAACACCGTAAGCCGCCAGGCTACTCACCATCGGAGGTGGCCGAGCGGGAAATGAGCACGCCACGATGGATTTTAGACTCACTTACCACGAACATCCCATAGACATGATGCTTGTGGGTCATAGTGGACCTAGCCACTGTCGCACATTCCTTAGCCGTATGGATGACCTTTACATCGGAGAATTTCAGTCGTATATACGAGATTGTTAGTTACACTTGAAAAGACATCCATCGTATCGCATGTGAGATCCTGTGTTCACAAAGACACCCTTGAAGAGAGTACTAAGAAGGCCTGCCAGGCCTTGAGAATATTTTTGCAAAATATATTAGAACAACCTGGCTTAATATATTTTGGCATATAAAAGTGTAAAAGAGTTTCACATCAAACTCGTGGAAATATCATTACAAATTGGTTAATCAGAAGAAATTATACGTAAACTGCCTCCATATAAGGAGACAATGAGTATGATATCTGGGATACCCGATATTCACGTGAGTTTCCATAGGTCGACCTATGGTTAACTGGGACCCTCAGATGTGGGCTCATGTAAAAGTCCCCGAGGGATATTGTTCAAACTTAGAAACCTCGGTATCTCGTGGAGGAATTCAATCTGCTTGCCTAAAATCACATGATTATCATACACCAATGCAACAATTGTTACCACTGTATCAAGGACAATTCGCCAAAGCATGGCCCGACTTGTTATTTGTAGGTTGAGTTTCTTTTCAATGCTCGTAGCTGCGGTTGATGTGTCTACGTTGGATGAATCGCTGTACATTGGTCAGGACATCGTGCTTGCTTGAAAGTACTTTCCACCTTCTTTTCTTTAACATCGCGATCCATTTGATCTGCATGTTGTAAAGAGAGGTAAGACTTCAGGACCGCTTTATCTTTAGATGGATGTACCCTTTGAAAGGTTCATGAAAGTACTAAAGAGTTATGTGCGTAACCGTAATCGCCCGGAAGGATGCATTGTTGAATGCTACATTACAGAGGAAGCTATTGAGTTTTGCATGGAATACTTGTCAGATGTGGATACAATTGGGATTCCTATTGATCCAAGAATTGACCACAAAATTGGGACACCTCTATCGGGAAGTTTTGTCATGAAAGTTGATCCCATTATTTTGTTGCAAGCACATCATTATGTGTTGGATAATACAACTATTGTGTAACCTTATTTTTTGAGTAAGGGACCACCCATTTATGTTTTATTCTATTATTTTTTATAAATTCTACAATATTAAATAAAAGTTATTATGTGATTTGTAGAGAGCACATGACATGGTTGAAATGTAAAATCCTCGCTGCCAAGAGGCAAAAAGTGGCTACAAGATGAGCATAGGTGCACTTTTACTTATCGTCGAGGGAAAAGGTATTAGAATATTTTCCATATTAATAATATTTTTTAACATTAGAAATTTAAATAATTAATAACAATAAGGAATTTGTGTAGGTTGATGTTGTCATTGTTAACTAAGAACCTGTGGCTGAAACCCTTAAGTGGATAGCACATGGCCCTAGCCCCTATGTGTCCAAGTATAATGGATATGCCTATTGGCTTAGTACCATACTCAAATGAACGAGATGATTTACGCACAACACAAAACATTGGAGTTAGTGTTGTAGCATCAACAATGCAAATTGCAAGTGCAAAGGATAAGAATCCAATATTTTGTGAGTTATGTTTTTACACATCAGATTGGGGATTCGACACACCAAGTTCGTGATTCCTTCGCTTTCAAGTGTGACTCAAGTTGACAATAATAACGGCATTAAAGTTGATGAACTTGGTTTTACATTGGTTGATTTAACGAAGGTGGCGTATAAATCAGATTAATTCATTTTAGCATCTCAAGCAAAGCAGGTTTTCTATGTGCAAGATCAACTCGAGCCGAGATGGTCAATCGTCCTATCACAGAAAGACTTCTTACATAAGGAGGGTGTTGATGACCTTATAGAAGTTCCAGCCGAACATCCTTCTTATTAGTGCAATTCCAAAATATATTCATTTGATGATATGGATGACCTCAAGCCTATATATGCATGAGGGTAGTGAAGGGATTTGGATTGAAAACAATTCTTCCATGTGATTCAATCAGCAAGTTTCGCACGATGTAATAGAATATATATTTTATGAATGATAATGCATCTAAACTCCTTTTTGTCAATTTATTTGTGTTTTCACTATGTTTGTATGGGATGAGTAATATTATATATGCATTGTTGACTTTCAATATATATATATATATATATATATATATATATATATATATATATATATATATATATATATATATATATATATATATATATATATATTGCATATGGATGGGAGATTTTATGTTTTATATTTACTTTGGATTGTTTTACAGTAAGTCTCCTTCATCTAGTTGACTATAATTGTTCTCCTAAATGTTTTAGAGCTTAACGTTCTTTTATAGAGATATCACAATGTTCGAGGAAAAAGAAAAAGGTATTTCAACTATTTTCTCCTTTTGGTTCCTCTATTTTTCTTCACATTAATTTTAATGTAACTTAATTTTCATTGCTTATAGGCATGGATGTAGATGATAGGAAAAAACTTATAAAGAGGAAGTCTTGAGGAATGACCCGAAAAGCAATGGTCATTAAGAATACGGTAGCAAAGGAATAAAGCTTCATCAAGTACAACCAAGACGGGATTTGAGCAGTGATAATTTCGTGCATCTCACAAGTTACTTAGGTGTATTGGCAAGGACAATGGTGCCTATTAGATATAAAGACTGGTAAGATGTTCCCATTCAATTAAAGGAAAAATTGTGGGATTCAATTGAGGTAACCTATTTATACTCTAAAAGAATATTGCTAACATATTATTATTCATTAAAAGCTAAAGATACTAATAATTTTGTAATAATTTGCAGACTTCTTTTACATTGAAAGAAGCAGGAGAAATTGCATGCGAACAATAGGAAGAAGTTTTCAAACATTTAAGAACCACTTAACTATGAATCACATCATCCCTTTCAAAGATAAGTAAGAAATGTTGAAGAAACCCCCACTTGAATATAGTTTCATTGAGGATGAGGATTGGAATATCCTTGTCAAAGACAACTCAATATACTCAGGTATATCCACAATCCATGCTACTTATTAATATGTAATGAATTAAATTCATTAATCGCCTTAGTGAAATGTACTTATTAAATCTATTTATAAAATTGCGTGAATTTAGGAAAGTTCGAAAGAGAGAAGGAAAAACATGCATACAATCAACGGCTAATTAGAAAAGGATATGCAAGACTCGAGAAGATTTGGTAAGTTAATAGATATTAACTTTAAGTTTTCTAAGAATTCATACATGAGTATCACGGTTTTTTGATATTTATATATGTTTTCATTATACTAAACATTTTATCAAAACTAACTATATATGATGTCAATTGTATAATTTCATAGATGCAGACATCCTGCGTACCGAAAAGTATTGATATAATCATTTTGTGGAAAAATCAAGGGAAATGAAAGATGGAAACTATGATGAGTGTTGTCATACCGTTGTGGAGAAGATTGTAGTTTATTTATAACCTAAACTTAGTATGTTTAGACAAAAAACTATTTTTGTTTACCTATTTAAACTTTGTATTCTCGTTTTATAGGATGAGCTCTCGAAGGATTCTCAAGAGACTGGTCAAAGTTATTATGGGAGTGATGATATACTTACACAAGCATTAGGAACTCCTAAAAAATCCTCAAGATAGCAAGAACTTTGACACCATGGTTAGTCTAATGTTCAATAATCAAAAAGTAAAACCAGTAGACATTCCAAGTGATATTTTTGGAGAGGGTTTTAGAAACTTTCTCATGAAAGAAGATATGGATATGATAATCTCATCAAAGGAAGTGTCGCACTGTATCATATTCCTACATATGGTGAGAACTTCGCCTTTTTTTTATCTCGCTTAGTTACATTATAGTTTTCCATTTTAGTAATATATCGGGTGTATGTCAAATATTCATAATTCTTTAATGATTTTTTTAATTTCACTAGGCATTTGTATAAGAAGATAACATCAAGATGAAAGAACGATTTGCTTTGTTAACCCTACATTGGTTTCTAAAGCTAGAATGGGGAGAAGCAACTATGAAAATAGTCAAAGGTTATTGCAAAACGACACGAATGCAAGTCGTGGCCGACTATATATTTTTATTCCATACAACCCAAAAGTAAGTTTTATGATCGCTATAAGTTTCTCTATATTTTTTACTAGATTCTCACTCTTAATAAAAATATTTCAGTTTTCATTGGGTGTTGGTAGCACTAGAGACAAGGACAAGATACTACTTTTGACCGATACATCAACCATATGTGATGACTTGAAAGATATTGTTAACATGTTTATAAATTGCAATACTTAAGAATGGTTGATGATATATACTTTTATATTATTGCCTCAGAGGTGGCATTAAGAATCCATCCACCAACAAAGCGTAAAACATCTAAGAGAGAGCCTACATGGGTAAAATATGGTTAGTATAAATTATTTCAATTTTTGATCGTGATTTATAAATTCCAATTCATAGTATTAAAGTACTAAAATCTACACTTTAATTTCTATGATCACAATATAATGGGTTACATTTTCATTCATAGTGTTCTATACCAGTAGTGTAGAATGTGGATATTATGTAATGAGATACATGAAGGACATTATACTGATTCAAGGCATTTCACAACAAAGGTTAATCTATATTTATTAATAAATTTTCAAAATATTCCTATTGTTTACTATATCAACTTAACTAATCAATGGTGTATGTTACTCGTTATTAGTTTAATAGAAAGTCTTATAGCTAAATGGAGATAAATGAAGTACCGATCGTAATGGGTCCTGTACTATTACCGAATCGAGACAACTATTGTTTAAAGGTACAATGTAATGAATTGTCTTTATATTTGTATCAATTTTTTTGCTTTGTTGGTAAATAACTCATCAAAGTTATTGTGAAGTTGAAAAAGAATATTTTGATGATGCCTACCTTGGATAATTTGAATCTATGCAATTTTTTATGATGTAAAGTTATTTTGAAGCATAATGCATTACTATGATTTTTTAAGAAGTTATATCTGTAACAAGTAGTCACCTCCATAAATTTATGAACATTTTTTCTCGTAACTATTTTTAATTACATTTTGAAAGAAAGTTTCTTATTTTCATTCACAAAAAATACATGTTATGAACTTTTTATCATTTTACTTGTAGTTGATGAGTTTAACTCATATAAAAATATTACTTATTGTTAAATTTTTTTGTATTTGTGGAGGTTATGTGATTTTATAAATTTGATTTATATATCAATTTGATATTACAATTGTTTGATACTTTACTACTCCTTGCGTGCATTTTGAATCTCTTTTCCGTGACAAAAAAATGTAGATATTTAAATATGATTAGAATTGACTTATTTATGGTACTATCCCTGCCTCTTTTAGATCTATATTCCTTTGCCTCTTAATTTATTATCTTATTATAACTGCTTTCGAAATGCAGGAATTTTATTTTTGGAAAGTTGAAAATCACGTATGGTGTAATTCAAGTAATCATAGCTTGATCGATACTAAGTGTATGGAAAATATCTCCTTTTCATTGAGCATTGGAAACTTTATGTCTTTCGATTGGTTGTTGGTTCTTAAGATTTATTGTTTACATTCATGTGTTTTATTATATTATTTTATAAGTATATAGCTTAGGATTTCCTTTGTGCTACTAATATGAATCCATTTTTTGTATATTTTTTATTTGAAATTTCAATTCTACAGAAACCTTCTAGAATAAATTGAATTTCACTTTGTTTAGGCTTTAATGCTTTACTTATTTCTAATTTAAAAAGTTATACCCAAGTATATGGTTATATATCCTATAATTCTTGTTATTGTGAAACACTTTGTTATTTTTTAGATATTAAGAATGTACATAATGTTGTGTCAACCTTTTTGTTTTATGTCATTCTCTTTTTTCTACAAGTCAATTTATCAAGTCAATTTATATCTTACAAGTTCATTGAGAGTTCTTTTCTGACGAGGTATGATTCTGTACTCAGTTCAATGTTCATTTAATACCTTGAATTTTTAAATTACCACACTAGCACTCATCAAAAAATAATAAACGATGTCTTAGCTCAGTTGGTACTCTATAAAGTTTTTGCTTATTTTCTATATCTAAAACTTAATTTTTACATTTGAACCGGAACAAATTGACTCATGTGGTGATTTTGATGGGCTTAACACTTTCATAGAAAGGTCCTCCACTACCAACAAATTAAAGAACATTTTGTACCCTACCCATTGAATCTATGAAACTTTGTTTGAATATTTCGTTATAATTTTCGTATCAACGTATATATCGATAGCTTTGTAGCTTTACCATATGACTTTTGATTTTTTCTCCTCTATATTACTTTTCATTTTATGCGTATTTTCAATAATTATACTATTATATCAGAATTTACAACAAATGAAATTACCGAAAATAAGATTTTAATGTGATAAAAATGATGACACTTGTAATGTAGTGCCATGATTCTAAAACAAAAACATATAAAATCAATGACACTCAATAAGTGTCATAGTTATTAGATTGAAATATTACGAGCAGAGAATCCACGCTTTAAACGAATGTCATAGTTTTTATTCACAAAGACGACGCCGAAATAAGTGTCAGTTGAAGTGTAAACTTATGCAACGACAAGCCGAGACCATGACACTTTAGGGAAGTGTCATTGTAACTCTTCAATGACGCATTAAACGTGTCATTGATTAACTTTTTCCTTGTAGTATGAGTAAAATTCATCCATGCTAAGAGCTTATTCAGAAGAAGTCGTCATGTAGGCTGAAAATGGGGAAGAACAGCTGCTTGTTGCGCAAGATGTCTTGAAAATCTTCCATTTTTCACTTCTCGGACAATAACTTTTTCATTTGAGTTTCAAATGGAGTGATCTTGGATTCTATGCATATCTAAGGATTTCTAGAATCCATCTAAATCAAGTCTGAAGCCAAGGGAAGTCATCCAAGAGCCCATCAATTCAGCTTTTTGGCCATGTTTGTACTCTTTTTGTTTCAAAATATACCTAGAACCATAAGATGATACAATTAAGTGTTAGGTATTGCTATAAACACCATAAAAGCATGTAAATGATAGGTGATTAATGGTATAAAATAAAGTATGAGAAGCACCTATCACTAACCCTCAACCTGATTATCTTAACCAAACCTTCAAGGAGACAAGGGGAGTCTCTAGGAGAAGTTTTGGCCTTCAGTTTCACTTAGTTGTTCTCGTGTTTAAACCTCATGGAATGCTCTTTCCAAATATGTAGGACCTCACCCAGCTTCTCCAGCTACTCCATACCCAAAGCCATGTCATGATTTTCCCAAGTGAAACATCAAAGCGTTCATTAGTCATTACATAAGAAAATGCACCCAAATTGAGGGCCGCACAGTGACGTCTCACTCCTTTACCCACATGCGATGGCCATCCCCCAATATGATAATCAGTGTGTGGGAAGGTCTAGTTTGGAGACTAATTTTCGGGATATGAAGTTATGAGATGCGTCACTGTCTACCAATACATGGATTGGAATGTTGTGGAGATCCCCTTGAAGTTTTAGGGTTTGTGAAGGAAGATTAGGGGTGTCAAAAAGGGCCCATGAAGTCCAAAATTTGGCATTCACCCTCGTCGAGGATTTCTAGCAACCAGGTTGTCTTCTTTAAGAGAAGGGATTTTTGCAACATCAACTCTCCGAGGATTTCTGCAAAGTGGATTTGTTGGTTGTATTGAAGGCGGCGAGACATGCCCAAATTTTGATCTCATGTCGTAATCCATTCATGAAGCAACCCAAATACAAAGGCTTTGACTCCCATGGAATCATAGATGCTAGGGTTTCGAAGTGGTTTATATAGTCATCGACATTGTCCCAGTAGTTCATATGTTGTCGAGGTCTGCTATTCTCCCAAATCGATGCACTAATTCTATCTTAAAAAACCTTCCACGACAAGTTGATGTTTAATTCACTGACGATGGCGAACTAATGGACTGCTACCCGTTCCATACAAATATGAGTTAAAGAAACCTTGAAGTGATCACATAGTTATTTGAGGCGCCAAAACGATCTTAAGGCACGGGTTTTTTTGAAGTAAAGGCGTACCATATGTAAGACCCGAGAAAATTCTGCTAATTTTTGGAAAAATGGTCATTTCGCAGAAAACCGAAATTTTTCAGATCTTGGATGATCTAAACAGATTTCACCGTTGAATGCCTCGAAATCTAACTTACCACGTCGGTCTTCATCAATTCCGGTAAAGCCTTACCACGCTATGACCATTGCCGAAAGGCCGTAGTAACCGCTTAGCAGACATGCGACGCGACAAAGTCACCTATTACATGTACTTCAGGACAATATGTTACACATATTAGAAAGATGATGGAAATGGATGGCCATGTCATAATGCACAAAAAATCAAGAAGTTTTAACAATATCGGGAATTATCGAATTGTTAATCGAATAAGACAAAATACGGGACAAGGTCATCTTCTTCATTTAGAGGCAAACTGGGCAGTAGCTGAACGGGTTGTGCAGAAAATGGAGATTTTAGATTTTTAGAGAGAGAGAGAACACCTTATCTCTAAATTTCTAATAATCGAACCGGTTTGCTGACTTTGAAAAGAGTTAGTTGAGCCGATCTACGAGGCGAGGCTACTATATCGATTCAGAGTTTGACAACTCCAAGAGGTAAAGATCTTTTCCTACTTGCATTAATCTTTCGCTAAGAGTCATTGTAAATGGTTATAATGCTCTCAAGCCTTGTTTTAATGCATAAATTTGGTCTCAAAAAAGTTTTGAACCTAGGGAATGAGAAAAATCTCTATTATACGGTCGCGAACAAGAACCCGAGGGTTTCACTGCTCACGTGAATAGTGACACAAATTTTTGTGTGAAAAATGTGTTTGGTCGAGTGATTCAAAATTAATTGCTCAGAGCCAGCACTACCTACGCGAGCTAATTTTTGGCTGCACCGACGCGAATTTACATAACATGATTTACGTGATTTAATTATATTAATATATGCATGTGAATATATTAACATGAGTTTGCTGCACTTCAGATCACGCATTCCATACGCACTGTGCAAGACCTCAAAATATTAAGAATAGTGTACGACATGAAATGAAACAAAAATTTAAAACAAGCCATGAAGTTTAATTGAGGATTTTCCAAGAATAGCCTTTAAGAGACGTCCAACATATCACTTCGGATGAGGACCACGATCGCTTTCGTAGAAGCATCCAAATAATTCTGCCTCTGAAGGCATTCACGATGGCCTAAACTGTAGTAAGTTTTCAAGAACAAAAAAATCTGCTATTACAAAATCCAGATATTTTTACTGCATATCGGCCAGTACGCGCTAAGTGAAGCTCATGAAAGATCACATGGGCTCGGGGTATTATAAACATTCGAGTAGGTTCATGAAATTTCATGCCAATGTGATTGTTTGTCACTTACGCGCACTTAGGCGAGTAACCCAAAGAAATTATCACCATCTTTTGCTCACCCCGTCAGATTTTGATTACTATTTCAAATACAAGTGAGCTGCTGCTAGAAAGACGACGCTCACTGGGTGTCACAAGAAAAGTTCTGGGTTTGCGGGGTTTTCGATGATTGTCATTTTTGTATAACATGTATTAGAAATTGTATATTTTAATATATGTTTGGTAAAGAGTAAATTATTAACTTCAACTATCGTATATAGTCGATGCATTTTATGAGTGTTACGCAGTGGACCCATGCCATTATTTTACCGCACGCGACCTCATATGCACATCAGACTCGCAGTGACAAGTTTTGTACCTCGAAGCACCTCCCCGTACAACAAAGACTGGCCTCGGTCTTCTTACGAACGCAGATCTACAATCCGACATCCACGTATATTCCGAGGCTGATTCGTTGTCAACTGACACCCCGATTTAAGGCCACACCATATGTCAAATATATATATTTTATAATTCTTATAATGATTGTTTCTATTTTTATATAACTTTTTGTAATTTCTAGCTATTTTATTTGATTTTTTTGCTTCTCGCTCCTTTTCATAAGAATTATATAGTTAGAGGGTTATGACTTTTTCGGGAAGCTTTTGAAACATGACAAAATGATACTAAATCCTGAAAATCAAAACATATAGGACCCCGGAAAATGATGTGTTGTTTTCGTTCCTCGGGGTCCAAAATCTGAAGTCGCTGGATTAGTTGTACGACTTTTATCCAACCAAACGACGCTATTTTGGTGTAAATGCTCGGTGAGCCAAGGCATTGCCATAAGGAGTGGTGGCGCTTGGGCTTTAAACGCACTTGAGCTGCGCCTTTGATAACTATGAGTGATCGGGGAGTTTCATGGATTTAAAAGTAAGCTTCAACTCTGGTGAGCCATCCAAAGTAGTGCATAACGGCGTTCTTAGTTCTAAAGCAAAGATCTGCTAGAGAGGTGAGACTTGAGAGAGCATGAATGCGGTCATCCCCAAGCAGCATCCAAACTCCATACTCACGTCGGTTTTCCCTCATGATGGAGGAGAGAAGGGCAGGTCGGGACTAGTGATACAACAGAGTGATTCATTTCTAAGCTTTAAAAAAATAAAAATAAAAATATGCAACCAAGCAAGCAAGAATTCAACTCAGAAAACCTAATTACTGATCACAAAGAATTCCACATATGAAGGAAAGGCAAAGCTACAAATAAATATTAAAGCTGGGAAAGAACAAACTACACTAAGAAGAAATAACAACTCTATGATAGAGCACACACCTTATTTCCAGCAGTCAAGAATCGTCGTCTCCGGCAGGCTGGCCGGCCCTTCTTCCTCTCTTCCACGCGTTCCCCTCTTTTCCTTCTAGAATAAACGTACCAAATAGGTTGGCCCGACCTGGAATTAGGAGCGTTTTCCTTTTCCATGTTTTCATGGACAAAATCATCTTAAGCAATAAGAAAAAATTGAAAATCAAATCAATGAAGTGCCAAATCACTATAGCTTAACAATTCATGAGCATTTACATATATTACAGCAACTCTTTTTCACATCTTTAGAGTACAGTACAACAGAAATATTCATATGTTAATGATTTTCCCTACAACAGATCAATCTCTTCTTATCCCATCACATGCCAGAAAAGGCATTAGTCTCAGTAACAGTATAAGCAACTTACCAGTTCAAGAATAAGGCAAAATACAACAAGCGAAAGGTAAGGATATCCTTCTGCTCTAGGAAAGAAGAGCAGCTAGAGGGATCCTGGAACCACAACCCAGATCGCTTTCTGATTGCTGTTGATGTCTTTAGGGTGATTAACCGCTGTTATTCGGGAGGGAGGTGCCGTTCATCTTTATGGATGTCTTGAAGCATTGCCATGCAACTGTGCGGATCTCAGGCTGTGCTCGTCCTGCAGATGCGAAGGAAGAGAGTTATGGACTTATAGCAACACTGATGAATGGAAATGCTGTATTCTTATCAAAAAAAAAAAAAAAAAAGAATGGAAATGCTATATTATCACACAAACTGACCTGCATGCTGTAACCGTGTTAAGTTGGTGGTCTAAAACCAGATGCCCCCACACAAAACTTAAAGCAACATTTGGGAAATATTTGTCGACTCGGGTTATGCTGTCAGCGAATTTCCACTGTCATTGTAATTTGTTAAATACTATACCAGGGCATGCATGCTTGGTTGAGTCCCAAAGAACCCGTCATGGCTGGGTGCTACTGCATTTAGTTGTCCCTAAAGGCATACACAAAACCGGGCAAATGATTATAAACTTTCATCTAATTATTTATAAATTCAACTTCAGCAGCAAACACCAAGGTAAACAAAGATGCATCGATTCAACTTTATCATTGTATGCCAACATGGGCTTATCATTCCCTGTATGCCCTGCTGATTAACATAGTAACCGTCATGAGGAGGTTCCATTAAGTTCAATTACCTGGTGTCAACATAAACCAATAAAACAATTTAAATTATATAAATATTTTTCACGACAATAAATTTTAGCCAGCACAGAGTGGTTGAAGTTTATTAGATGTGATACTGTCTCTTGCACATTCTGTTGGGATCCATAAAAGCCATTAAGGGTTATCCCATCAGAGCCTAGATTTCCCTACAAGGGTGAAATTCAAAGCTAATAAGAATGACATCAGAAATAAATACATTGTGCATTAAGAGAAAATATCAATTGTTCATTCAATATATATATATATATATCCAAAAGCTTAAGTGTCATAAACTTTTCTCTAACAGAGGCAGTCATGTCTTTAAAGAAGTTCTCTTTTGTTTCTTTAATCTGGTTCTAATGGATCTTCCTTTCATTTCTTAAGAAATGTCAGATTTTCCAGTCACTGAACACCTACCAAATCAACAGAATCATGCCTCTATAAGCTTAATGTATCATGTCAACCGACTCGAAGCTCTAATACCCTTGCTTTATGCCTTTGTCACATACAAGATTCCACCAAAATGAATGAAACAAATTCTACCTGAACTACATGAGAGCTCAAAGCTACCCAAATCCTTACTTTTTATATCTGCTCCTGATCCATAGCCACTAGGATCATGAGTTTAAATGCCCTTTTAAAGTGATTGGGTGCTTAACAAGAGGCTCAAAAATGTCAAACAGATTAATTAAAAGGCGGTTTTGGTCTCCCTATTTCTTCCATAAGATTCTTTCTTTGGCAACAAGTACAAATATATCACCACTCCTACAGGATTCAGGACTAATAAAAGAAGGGAGCTAGCATGAAGTAGTAATCTGTCTGCCAGATCCAATGCAATTTTCATCACAGGCTCTAGTGATTAGACTCAAGTAGGATTTAAAGGATTGAAACCATTTGCTGCAAGCTGTCTTGTGCCTCAGGAATTATAACACCAGGCTCTGATTGTCCCTGAAACATAAAGAATCTCTTCTTAAAGATTTTCTTTCAAAAGAGACAGCAAGCACAACATAATGACATTATATGCAGCAACAATCAGTTCCAGAAGTCACCTTCCTTTTCCTGCTTGCAATCTTCTTCTTACTTGTTTTGGTTCCAAGGCTTCCCTGATTCTCTTCTTCCGTGTCCCGAGGACCATGAGCGTTGCTGATAAATTCTGCAGCACTTTTATTTGAATTATTCACATTCACACAATTTTTTCAGAGCACGAAAGTGTTCGGAATGCAATATTGTAGCTCCCTTGAGACAAAGATCCTTCTTCACCTCAACTCTCAATGGCTCGATTACATAACAAATCATTGTAACAAGGTAACCCTTAGTTTGTATGCGTTTCTGTTCCTTCAACTGTTGGCTGGTTCTTTGCATCTTTTGTCCACCTCTTTAGAATATACTGAGCTGGGATACTAGAAAGGCCACAAATTTGGAGAACAATCATTGCGTGTCTACAAAGGAACCCTTTGTATTCAAAAGAACGACATAAACAAGAAACCTCTGCCTTCACTTCTTTCCATGACACCATAAAAGTTTCATTCTTTTCACAATCCACAACTCTGAATGTTATACTTGCTCCATCTTCACTTTCTCTGCTGGGATGGCACCCAACTACACCCAACACCTCAACTTGGAATTTCTTGAATATTGCATGTGTGTAAACAGTTGACATCTGTTTTTCCCAGGGTGAAGGAGATTTTAATGCAGGCTGTTTGTGCAATGTGTCAAAATCTGCTACGTTTCATACCTATTTTGAGAATTTAACCCGTAATGCTTCACAAACTCTTTCAAGGTAATTTTCTTATGAATGTATTTGTCAAAGAAAGAGTTTATACTTTCAGTGCGCTGAGTTGTAGACATGCCTCAAGCAAAAGTATCCCCATATCCAAAAGTCGGTAAATTCACTTTTTACGATCTTCATACAAGAACTGAAACCATCCGTCCTCTTGAAGTTCAAACCTACTAACCATTTTCCACCATCTCATATCAAACTGTTCATCTGTCCATGACTTAAAAATGCACTTGTTGAATTTTTGCCATAATTATCATGACGTTAATACATGAGCAGTTCTCAGGGAGTTTTTCAAATACATACAAGAGCAAAGCAACGACGTGCATTTGGAAAATCCCTTCAGTGGCTGCCTTCAAAGTTCTGTCTTGATCAGTTATTATCACCTTAGAGCCTTCCCACCCATTGCTCTAAGCCGTTTTCATTAACCGTTAAATGTTGCTTTGGTCTCATCTGCAATCACGCACATCCAAGCAACATGGATTGGAAGTGATGGTTTGCCCCAATAAAAAGCGCAAATGGCATTTTATCATTGCTTTTTACATAAGTAGTATCAAATGACACAACATCACTGAAATGGATGTAGTCACTCCTACTTTTGGCATCAACCCAAAACAAATTTCTTAGGCGCTGCTCTTCATTCAGATCCAACGCATAGAAGAAGTTAGGATTATCCTTCTGGATGTGCTTAAAATACTCGAGTATGACTTGGGCATCCCCCTCATCTAGAGCCAGGTACCGCCCTTTATCAAACTGAGAAGTTATTTCATTCCTAAGAAACCCAGCATCTCGATACCCACCACATTGTCTAGACATCTCAACATACATCTTTCTTGTCCGTTCACTTACAGCCTGTAAAATGTCAATATTATTTTTTTCAGCTAACTTTACATTCCTATGAATTCGAAAATGATATGCTAGGGCTGGTAAAAGCTCATGATTATGCTCCTTTATAACCATGAATAACCCACTCTGCCACCTGGCCTTCTCTTCACATGCATGCTGGCTTTGCAGTCCGTCTTCTTTACACTTGGACGTCGGCTACTACTACCACTATCTGATTCTGGCGTGACCCCATATCTGGAACATGCAAATTTGGCATCAATAAATTCTTTTGATTTCTTTGAACGCCGACTGTTTTTTATCGAGGTGGTGAATCCCATGGACTTGGCATACTCTTGATAAAATGAATATGCTGCCTCGTGTGATTCAAATTCAATGCCACTACGTGGCTCAAAATCAGTGTCCCCTTCAACCCGTATAACATCCATTTTAGGGGAATTAAGAACCTTCCATCCTACCATGTCCCCTCCATCTACGGCATCAACCATATTTCCACCACTCCAACACTATTGCATTTTCTCCCTACAATCCACAGCATTACTAATCCATGTGCTTTTGAGTCCTCGCATATATTATCATGTTCGACAAAAGATAGCTCAAGATCTACTCCCATGAAAAACCGTTTACAGCGAGTCATTTATAAACAGACCTGGAAAATAAAAGGACAGTTTATAAGGCACACAAGTCCAAGATAGAGAACAAACTGAAGCTAAGTTGCTGATGGCAGTATAAATGTAAACATACAAATCAATTCTTAGAACCCATTTGGCAGAGCTTCTAGTCAAAGTGTTTTCATTGGAAGTGAGTCAAAGCGTTTTCATTGGAAGTGTTTTCTTTCTGCAACACTTCCACAGAAGACATTATTATGAGAATCTGAAATTGCAATAGAGTTTTAGTCAATGTATCGACAATAAATACAAAAACACTTTTTAAAATTAATAAATTACTGAAAAGATATGCACCACAAAAGAAAATATTATAACAAACCAGGACTTCTTCTTAACAGTATATATATATATATATATATATATATATATAAACAGTTGAATTGTTAAAAAAACTAATATATTGCTTGCACCAGAATGAATCATCTTCTCAATTTCTGAACCTACAAGAAACTAAAAAAATTTCCCACTTCAGTTTCTATTGCTTGCAACACCCAGTTATCTCAATCATCCCCTGGAATTGAGAGCTCTCCAATCAATAAATCTACCCCCTCCCAAACTCTCACCAGCTCTGTTGTCATCTCGTGAAGTTTGGTCTCCTGAATACATACCAAATCCACCCTCTGGTACTTGATGGAAGTCTTGATAATCCTTCTTTTTTTCCACATCATTTGCTCCTCCTCTCACATTCCAAGACAATATTCTCGATTTTTCTTCATGAAACTGTCCTTGATGGACCATTCAAGCAGTCTAAGTTCCCAATCAAACAGATATTCCTCTTTTCTTTGATTTTTCTTCCCGTATCCCTCCCTCTTTGTTCCTCAATTTCTTTCATCCTCTTTGCTGGTCCAAGGATCTCCTCCTCAAAACCCTCCGTAGGCATTCCTAATTCTCCTCCTCCTCTCCATCACATTTTCGCGGCTCAACATCTCTTCTCCTTGTTACCCCCTCAGCCAATGTCAATAAGTACCTCATTCCACCAAGAAGAGTAAAAGAAGAAGAAGATGAAACTCTAAGACCCCCGTGTTTATTTCAGGGAACGGTACATACCTGAGATCGCCGCTTTCTCCCTTTCTCGCTGCACCGATCATTTCTACTCACTGTCGGAGAGTTTGTTCTTCCTCGACGATTTCCCCCTCTCTTCAAACCCATTGTAGAGCATATTTTTGCCCTAGCGTTAAAAAGGCTTGGTTTCAGGGTCGGGTTTAAACATAATGATAATTCATCTCCCCGTTTGGGTCTCCTCCTAAATGAGTTTTCAACCAAAATAATACATTTTTTTTTAAAATACCAATATAATTCGTTTTTTTTTTAAATAATGCTCAATTAGTGCTTAAAATCGTATCTCATTATTACCATTTTAACTTAAAACTTTAAATCGTAGTCTCTAAGTATGGCTGGATGAGTGACACACTGGCTATGCATTTTTTCAAAACATTTTATATCATATTTTTTTTAAATGCATTATTTTGGGACGAAACTCTCTAAAGTCAGAATTATGTAAAAGGAGTTTTTGAACATATCTAAGTTATTTTAAAAAAATTAATAAAATAAGTCAAAAATGAAATTAATGTTCAAACTAGCTGCTGCTCCGATCACACCAAGATACATACGCCGAATGCCGAAGCTCATCGACTACGCATCGTAATTTTTTAAATTAACGCCGCTAGCCACGATCACATTAACGTTTTAAAATTCAGGGCACAATCTTCTTCTCCTCCATTTGCTCTTTCTCCCTTTTTCTCCTATGCTCCTCCTCTCAGACGACTAATAGGGATGATTTTGTTGTGCATTTTGAACTTCATCCGATCTGCTACTCTCTATTCTCCTCATTGCAGTCCTCCTCCATGGCAGGTAACTTACTTCTACTTCGAATTTTAGGGCTTTTTTGGGTTAGTTGAGTTTTTCACAAAGTCTAAGAATTAGAAATCCTCCACATAAATGAATGTATGTTTTTTCACACAAATTTTGTTGCTCACTTTTGTAATGTGTGATTTCTTCTCACTTTTTAGGTTGTTTGAAAATTGAACAATGTTTTTCATCTGAAAACTATTTTTAGTAAAACTTTAGATTTTTTTTTTTTTTTTTTGCTCTATTATTGGTGTTATCTGAAAACTATTTTGATTGTCTAAATTAACTGATTTCTGTGTTCTTTATTTGTGATACACATTTTCATTACGACTAGTATAGACACAAGGGCCTATTTGATTCATGTTTTGTTAACTATTATTCAAAACCGTGAATACGTGTTATTCGAATTAAGTGATTTACGTTAATAGACAAGTGCTTTTTATACATATTTTCATTATGCCTAGTATAGACACAAGGGTCTATTCGTTCATGGTTTTTGTAACTATTAGCATTCCACTGGGTGTGTTTGTTTTCAGAAGACAATCTCTGCAATTATATTATCTTATGAATAACATTTGTGTAAAATAGTGTGACTCCACTATTCCCATCATATGTTTTTATAATGGAAAACCGAAAAGGACAAAACATATGTGAAATATGCTGTGAACAAAGTTGTTATTGCGTTTTGAATGTATCGACACAAATAACATATGATCAGTTGTTAGCTATGATATACTCAAGGACATGTATTGATAAAGTCCTCCCTTGTAAATATCCCTTGAAAAGCGGAAATAAGTTTCAACCTTGTCCAATATGGGATGATAATAGTGTAAAAATCGAAAGTTTAAATCGGGTCGACACAATCGTAATCGAGAAAATTGAATCGTATCTTTAGCTAAGGTGTTGCTATCACGCGAATCAATCACGAGACTACACAAATTTATTACTTCGAGGAAATATTAATGTTGGTGAATCGACTACGCGGGTGTGGGCCTAAGAACGCTCCAATGAATGTGGAGGTTGATGACAAGCAAACAGCACGGTCATATTTCGCGAAGATGACGGAGGCGTATGAAGACGGTTACGATGAAAGCGATGGAGACAGTAGATGCTCGTGCCCGGGATGACAGGTTCGCTTTTCTAACTATTAACCAACTTCATGCAGACGAGCCAGTGGTGATATCTCTATGGATGTGCCAAGTTATGATGTCTCAAATAACCCAGATCCTGAGGACCTAGACGAGAGGGGAACTGTTAATTATTACTTACCACCATCACCTCGCCAAAATACTAAAACTTTTAATGTTGTTTCGCGACTGACTCATCGGGTGAACTATAATACAGAGAAACTCAAGTGGAGAATTTATAGTTGGCCAGGTTTTTACTTCCAAAGCTGCTTTGCAAGATGTTGTTAAGTTGTACTCTATTAAAGCACACCAACGTATGGTCGCCGCATTCAAAAAATTGCTGTTAAGATATAAGAAGGTCAAGGGAGTGTCAATGTACATTAAAGCTTATATATGGTTGTGAAATATACATCTTTCTTCGCAATCGACAAATATAAAGGTTCACATATTCACAGTCGGTCCCTTACCAATCATGATTCATCATCAACAACCTCCATCCTGTCATCATCAGATCCAGGCGCAACGAGTTACACATACTTCATTTATCAATAGCTTCAGCATCCAAGCAACCGAGACGTGTGAGAAATTTGGATATGAAATATCATATAAAAAGGCATTTGTTGAAAAACATAAAGCACTTACAATATTATTTGGGGACTTCCATAAGTCATATGCAGAATTTCCATGGCATTAGAGCATGCAAATCCTGGATGTGTTGTAACATGAAAAACATTTGACAATCATATGCATAACACTAAGGTGTTTCAATGCGTTTTCTGGGCGTTTCATCCATCTATTGAAGGATTCAATCATTGTCAGCCCATATTGAGTATTAATGGTACACATTTGTATGGGAAGTATAAAGGCACGTTAATGATTACTATGGGCTATGATGGAAATAATCAGTTGTTTACACTGGCATTTGCTAGTACAGAATGAGAGAATATTGATAGTTGTGGATGGTTCTTGGCATGTATTAGAAACAAGGTAACTCAACGGATGGGGACTTCGTGTTATATTTGACGTGACATCCGCACATTATAGCAACAATGACTAATGTTCATCTTGCCGACCGAACCATATGTATATCATGATCTCGCACGCAAGCATCATGCAAGCAACTTTATGAATCAATTCAAAGATAAAATCTTAAAGAATTTGGTGTGCAGGGCAGCTTTAGCAACTGAAGTTGGAAAATTCAATAAGTATATGGACACAATTAGGAGAATTAATTTAGAAGCATAACGATGGTTAGAGGCAATCCCTTTTATAAAATGGGCACTTTCACATGATGGAGGTCAAAGATATGGGATAATGACTACAAACATATTTGAGGCTTTGGTCACTGTTCTGTGCTGAGCTCGGTTTTCACCGTAATACATTGGTTCAATCGACCTTTAAGCTCAATAGTTACTTTGTTGCAAGAAGAGAACAAGGTTATAACATATTTGGCATCGATGAAAGAGTATACCCATATGTTGAAGCTAAGATTAAGGCACATGTGGTTAAAAGCCGATCATTTGAGATTGTTCTTTACGACCACAAACCGTAGACGATTTTATGTCAAGTCAAGAGGGTCAAACACATCACCCAACTTCTTTACATGACCATAAACGCATTCTCGTGGTAAGACACTTATATATGGATTCCCTCAGAATCATATTATAAACAAAGACGTCAGTTGGGTCTCCGTAGATTTTCGATCATTTGTTCAAGGCTACTATAGTACTCAATCATACTATGATATTGGGCAACCTTGTTCCATCCCATCTTTGATGAATATGAATGGCCTCCTTATGATGGTCCAACCGTTGTGCCTTTTGAGTCAATAAAACACACATCATTTAGACGTCCTAAATCAACTCGTTTGCATAATGAAATGGACGTTAGAGAGGGGAAGACTACTATTACATGTGGATTTTCAGTAAACAACATGGTCACACTCTCCGATCTTGTCAAAATATGAAGTAAGTTGATTGAAACATGTATGTTTTTTGTTGTTACACTACCTTAATAATTGCATTGTTATCTATATACTAAGACTTTTCGTCGATGCATATCCGTTATATGATTTGTCTTGGTTTACAGACAAACATTGGTCTCATTTAGTGGATACTACTCGTGTATGCATTTTTCATATCATAAAAATATTGTTTTCTAATTATCAACGTAGGCGGGCGTGGAATTCGATTTATTGATATCTTTGTAATTTGTAGTTTTCGTTGGTACTCACATGTCGACAGCAAATGTCGAGAGTGGCAGATGGATCCTCGTATTCGCCCGTATGTGATATGATCCGACTTTTATGGTTTGTATCACATTAGACACTACTCACACCAGATCGGGCCTCATCACGTAATCCGGCTGGAGAGAGATACGCCCGGGACACACATTTCATTTGATCGACATGGACGACCATCACATTACAGGATATTGCTATCATTCTGGACCTCTAGATTCATGGAACACAAGTCATTGACACATGTGACTTCGATGTGTTGTCATTGTGTCAGGAGCTGCTATGCGTGATCCCACCGTCGACTAAGCTTAAAGGATCTGTTGTCTCGATACACTAGTTGTCTCAACAGTTATCGACTCCACCCATAGACGCAAATGAGGTGACATTAGAGCGTAGTGCATGTGGTTTCATCCTAGCATTGCTAGGATCCTTTCAATTTGCAAACAAGAAGGGTCTGCATTTCCACCTTTGCTTCCTCCCATTACTACAAGATTAGATGCAGACAGTTGGGGTAGTGCAGTTCTAGCACACTTCTTATACTAGGAGTTATGCCAAGCGAGTTGCGATGGTGCTATTGAGATTTTCGGTTATATGACATTGTTACAGGTATGTTGCTAATATTTATAAACATACACACATAAAAGTCAATCACTAGGATGTTGCTAATATTGAATGGTTTTTTTTATCCAAGACCAGTCTTGGGTACGTATCACACGTAGACCCGGATGAAGATCAAGAAGACCTCCAAATTCCCAATACCACTACACGATCATGGTGATGCGCGGATGGAGACGTATTATGGGCCCACAAAGATGGGATTTACCATATACCGGGCCCGAGCTCCGAGTCGACCTGAGCTTGGGTCACCGATCCATTAAGGTTTCTCGCGTAGCACTGCTCCATATGCATAACCCATTTCGTGTTTCTCGCCTTTATATCGAGACCAATTGGGGATGCTGCACTCCTCATGATCGTAATTGTATATTAATATATATATTATTTTTAGTCATATTCATAATAATGATAATTTTAGTCATATTGACATCGAGGTAGTGTGCGTGATTACTGTAGCGTTATAGAGTCATACATCGCGTAGCCTGGCTGCCATCTACTGATATATGTCTTGTTGATCAAAAGATTTTATGATCTTATGTCACCACTTATCTTCTGAGACTGTAGAGTGACAAACATCCGTGAGCGAAGTCTTGCTTCAATTCCTGCCTTCATCGTAGACATATGGTTAATAGACAAGGATCGCCATAAGTACGATCAGACATATCATGCACAATACATCGCTCTTGCGGGCTACGCGCGGCAAAGAGGATCGGTCACAACACTCCTCATACAAATTCGACATATTATGGACTTCCATGATCCATATATGGAGTGGTATCGGCGTATTACACGACGTCTGATCACACCACCACTCCATAAGGATCAAATGAGGTATCATATCAGCGCCCTCGCAACATCCCACTTGTCGGGTAAGTAAGCCGCCTTAAATTCTCAATTATTTTCCAAAATTAATGCATAGATAAAAATTTACTTTTTGTTAGGTTTGTTTTTTTAGATCTCAGGATGGCAGATATCGCTGGGTATATCTCATGGGCTTCTCGCACTTGATGTACCGACATTCATCATATTGTTAGATCAATTCACGCCGATCGAGAGGACCATCACATCGCCGCATCACCCATAAGTGAGCAAGATCACGCCACGGACCCCCTCCATCAGACCTCCTACGTCATTCACTACAGTTAGGATGCAGCCGATACGAGGTCAAAGGAGAGGCAGAGGTGGTGGGCGAGGTCTTGTTGACCTGGTCGAGCTGGTGAGCGAGGTGGTCGTTGATCCAGGTGGTCGCGGTCGCCGGGTCAATTCCAATGACGACTTCCATAAAGACTCGAAGTATTCCATACCACCCTCGAGATCTCCCATACCACAGTATTCCATACCAAATGTGAGTATTCCACACCACCCTCTCATGCCTTTCATACCACAATCTCGCGGTATTCCACACCACCCTCAAAGACTTCCCTTTCACATGTCATCCCACCATTATCACTCCACCCTTGAGGTCACATTAACATCTACGATCACCTACCAATATCAGCCTCTCATCGGGATGAGACCATGATCGACCCTGTCTGCACTCCCCGAGCGCATGCCCACGTAGGCGACCTCGCGCTCCACATACACGCTGAGTCGTTCTGCCATTAGCTCCCTCAGCTCCATCAAATCCATTTAAGATTGCACATACCCCTATAGATCATCTAGTTATGTATTTTAAAGGCCCTAAGAGAAAGAAACCCCATCAATGTAGCCTATTGATGTCTATTTATATTTGTATATATTGTTATTTGTATTACGTTGTGTATCTATTTATATGATTTGGTTTATATATGAAATGATTAATTGTTGTGTATTGGTTGTCATTTCGATCAAATTGGGTTGATTATGAAAGTTGATAATTTGGATAAAATGTTTGTAATGCAAGTGATATGAATTGGTTAATTGGATAGGTGTATTAGGTTGTAATTTAGGCAATTATATGTAATTTAAAATTACCATTTTAACAAAAATTACAATGCCACAGTCAGTGATTGTGGCATTGTAATTTTTTAAAGTTCAATACCACAATTAGTGACTACGGGATTGACTTAAAAAAATCACAATGCTGCAATCAGTGATTGCGGCATTAACTTAAAAAAAATTACAATGTCGTATTTAGTGACTACAACATTGCTGATGTCTATGCTGACGTGGTTATGACGCACTAGTTTAGGCATTATTTTCACTTTCGACTTATTTTAGTAATTTTTTTTAAAAAATAACTTAGATATGTCCAAAACTCATGTAAAAGTCTAATGAGGGGGACATAATAAATCATTGGGACCCTAAGAATTCGTTACAAAATAAAGTGGTTTTTGGGGAAAGTAATTTCATCGTGTGGCATTAAGATAGTAAGAGGATAATTATGTTAAGGTTCATCATTGCGCAATAAAGAAGGAAAATAGAACTTCTCTCAAATCACTCTCAAATTTACCATCTTCAACAATACGATAAAAAACACGATCAAACAAAGAATATCCCTGTTAATACATAAATATTATTAATGTCGTTACATTGAGGAAAATGTTGTTACATGAATGTTGTAAGCATGTTATAATAATATTATATGACTGTTACATTAAGATCAAAGTTGTTACATTAAGAGGAAAATTGTTACATTAATGTTATATACTAAGGGCATTTATGTCTTCTTAAGGGGTGTTACTGTTTCAGTGCATGTTTTTATTATACTGTTGGATATGGTATATTTGAGAGTAATTTGGGGGACTTGGGTCCTATTTCCCTTTTTTTTTGGTTCAATGGTGCACCTTCACATAACTCACCCAAATAATAATGTTTTTATCATCTCAAGATTACCCACTCACTTTTCTTTTTACACTAATTAAGCTCCCACACCACTTCTTATGCATTAAAATACGTTTTTTTTTCTTTTTAAAGATACTTCTCCAATTAAATAGCACACAGTTCAAGAGATGATCTAAGTGTCTTAAATCTGAATGCATCAAGCCCTCTAGTGAAGATATCGGCAATTTGTCTTTCAATGTGAATGTGCTTGAACTTTATCACTTTGTCTTCAATCAAGCTTATGATGAAGTGATGTCGAATGTCAATATGTTTGGTTTGTGAATGTCGAACTGGATTTTTGAAGATATTGATGGCACTAAGGTTGTCACAACATAATGTCATACTAGAAGGTAGACCATTTTGTGAGACACCATAATCCTTCAACATATTTTTCATCTAAATAAGCTGAGAACAACTGCTACCAATGACTATATACTTGGCTTCTATTGTAGAGAGGAATATGCAATTTTACTTCTTACTAAACCAAGAGACCAAGTTATTGCCAAGGAAGAAACATCCACTCAAGGTGTTTTTTCTATCATCAGAGTTTACAGCCTAATTTGCATCTGAATAACCCATTAAGTTGGCTATAGAATCATGGATGTACCGTATTCCAAATTATGTGGTTCCACTAACATATTTGATAATTTTCTTGACCGCAATCAAGTGACTCTCCTTGGGACAAGCTTGATATCGTGCACAAATTCCCACGTTATAACACAAATCTGGTCGACTAGCAGTGAGATAAAGCAAATTGCTAATCATACTTCAATATAGAGTCTTGATCTACTAAATTTCCACCTTCATCATGTGAGATTTTCTCATGTGAACATGGGTGTTCTATGATGTGTAGCAGATTCTAAACCAAACTTCTTAACCAAGTTTTTTGCATACTTGGTTTGAGATAAGAAGATTTCATTGCTCTTCTATCTCCCCTAGAGTCCTAGAAAGTATGGCAACTCTCCCACAAGGCTCATTTCAAACTCAATGCTCATATGGCACACAAAGGCGTCCACCATCTTCTGTGACATGGACCCAAAAACTATATCATCTACATAAATTTGAGCCACAATTGCCTTTGACTTGTTTCTCTTTATGAATAGAGTTTGATATGCTCCCCCTCAGAATAATATCACTTTCTGTGGGATGGTTTGACAACCTCTAAATGCCAAGCCTTAGGAGGGTTTGTTTCAAGCCAGTAGAAGGTGATGCAGGGCTACAACAAACATTGGGAATTAAGTCTTCGTAATGGAAAGTCGGATTCGAGGGTTATGAAGCCTTGGAACACAATCTATTTCTAAATCAAGTATTGTGAGTCTTGTTACTATTTTGATTTAGATTTGTTTATTATAGAAAGATTTGTTCTCAAGTCCAGTAGTATTTTCTTTGTGACCAATTTAGAAAGTTTGTTTTCTAGTCGAAGTAAGAGTTAATATTTCCTTTCAAAATATTTTTTTAGGGTTCCGCTGTTAAAATTAGAAAGTCTTGTTTTCCAAGTCAAAATGAGGTTGTTTTATTTGATTTAACAAGTATGGGACTGTATCACCTCTGTCTGGGTCTTTTAGTTCTCGATTAAAAGTTTAATAATATTTTTAGATTTTATCTTTTTAAGAGTTACTCTCTTTTCTCTCTTTATCTGTAGGTGGATTCTCTTAGAGTGGGAGTTCATTGCTTCTTAATATATATCTTGTTCTCTTCTCTCTTGGGTGGATTCTTAGTGGAAAAGTTTGTGAGAAACTTCTTGCTCTGCTTGGTGGATTCATAGGATTTGTAGTAAGTACATTTCCTTATAACCTCTGCTCATCTCATCATCTCCTCTTTCAATACCATATTAATTTTCAAATCTTAACCCAAAACTTTCAAAATCTTGTTCCATACCTGAAACTTCTTTCCAAATACCTTGTTTCCCTTACTAAGGAAACCATAAAACCATCATCCATGCAACCAAGAAACCCCAATTCATATGGCATAGCTTACCTTAGAAAAACCAAAAACCATAAACTAGCTCAAAACAAGTTGTTTTGCATCAAATCAAACCGAAACTTTCAAACTTAAAATCTTCATTCTAAACCTTAATTTCATACGTAAATAAACCTTAAATATGCCACCTAACCTTTAGACTGAAATGTCCTTACCCTTCAAAGAAAGTTACATCTTATGCCTCTAAACTACCTGAAACTCATCCCTAACTTATTAGGACCATTAGATATCATCGGTCGTCCTTATAAAGAAGACTCTTCATTTATAGACATTATCACGGATGTCTTCCGGATCTTCGAAACCCTTTAAGGTAAGTTATAAACCTCTTCATTTAGCTACCCATTATGGAAAGCGCGACATCCATTTAAGCTGAAACGAATCAAAGGTATGTGAATGTCCATTAATGGCGGATGGATTCTAGTCGAGCCATGAGGAAGCCGAGGTCTCATCAAAGTCTATCCTTAGACTTGAGTGTGCCCTGTGCCACCGCTTGAGTCTTGTTTCTAGTCATGTTCCCATTTATCATATTTATTCGCAAATATCCATTTTGTGCCTATGACATTGCATCTTTAGGTCCCGGCACCGGTCTTATATTCCTGGTGAATTGCCCCATCTCTTCACGCATGGCAATCAACTGAAGTATTCATCCCTCGATGCTTCTTTGACATTCTTTGGTTCTATGGAAGTGTAGCCATATATTTATACGTCTCTCTATGTTTGACTTGGGGTTCTGTGTCGAACACGACGGGATCTCGATAATGTTAGTGGTTGGTGATTCTTTTGAACTATGCGGAAGCTCACGAATTGAGATATTAGTAGTCAGATCAACCTCAAATTCTCCTTGATTCTAGGTTGCCCTACTAGATGGTAGACCAACTTCTGGACCAAGACTGTTTATGTTGTTGGATGTTGTATCTCCTATAGTGACATCGACATTCTAGGCAATTTCCTTGTTGTATGTCAATTTAGTCTATGAATCATCTACCCATGTTGTAGAAGAGTTGGCTTCCTCATAATCAACTAGCACATTAACTAACTCCATAATTGTTTTGGTTCTTTTATTACATAAGAAACTCTATAAAATTTGAAATTTTGTTTAAGAGTACCTAAAAGTATTCCCTCATCGCTTTTGGTATAGAATTTGTTCATTTGCTCCTTGTCAATTGCGGATAAAGCAAGTTGTACCAAATTCACAAAAGTACTTTAGAGTACCTCCAGTTTATAGAATGTGTAAGTTGTTCTTGAATGAAGAGCTAAGGTTTAGAGTATAGTAGGTTGTGTTCAAGGCTTTGGCCCAAAACCCCAAAAACATAGAAAACATTAAATTCAAAAAACAAGAATAGTTTTCAAAGAACATCATAATGGTGTTTTTTGTGTTTTCAAAAACTGATCTCAAGAACAATTTTGAAAAATAAAAACTAAACAGGACATTACTCTTCCTATTACTAATAGTAACCATAACATAAACTTATCATGAAGTGAAGGGAAACATAAGATGGTTTGGCGTCGACTCAAAATCATTTAGAAGTGAGTGGAAGAATTGAAGGTGTAAGCTAAAAGGGATCCATCATGGAGAAGCTGGAAGGAAAGGTTGTGTCTGGTAGTTTGGTTTAGGGAAATGATTTGAGAAAACTAAGCCTGAAGGTGAAGCCTTTTACATGAGAAAGCAAAATAAGGGTTTTCAACTAGAAGGAGAATGGAGATCTTCAAGCTGGAAAATCACGAGAAACGAAGCTCATGATTCATCTGTACCAAGTTACAAATGGGGATGGCGAGCCTTTGGTTATTTTTCCAAGAAGGAGATGGGATTGATGAGGTTGGAAGTTGTTAGTTAAAGCAGGACTTGGGGATAAAAGGGAAGCTGGTAGTGAGGAGTGGAAGAGAAAGGTGAAGGGTCGAAGGAGAGTAAAGGCTTTATTTTTAGAGGGGGTCGAGGACTGAGCTTTGCATTTGCACATGGGTAAGCGTTGGGCGTTGTGTTTACTAAAAGAATATTTGGGAGACTTGAAATTCTACCTAGTAGGATGGTGGAAAACTCTTCCGGATCCTTTTTCAGCAACATAGGAGGTGGAAGAATGGGCAAGAGTAGCTTGGTGTTTAAAGGGCAGTTTTATGGTGGCTTTACTCAGCTAAGGATCCTGTTTCTAAAGTACAGGATCGGAAAATGCAAAATGGGTCTTTGTGGTAGAAAGAAGAAACAGGGAACGTGTAGCTTGAATGGTGGAACCCAGGGAATCTAAGGTGTGTAAGAGAAGGAGATGGTGAAGGAAGTGTGGATTCCATTAGGTAGATCTCCCTCTTGCCTTATGAACTGTGAGATCCTAAGAGGATTAGTGATAGTTGTGGGAGTTTCATTAGCTACAGGCAAGGAAACAGCTATGAAAGCGGGCTTCTTTAGGCTGGAAATCCTTGTAAATCTAGAGAAGGAAGGAGGGCTGATATGATCAATGTCGGCGAGGAGTCGAGGAGCTGAGCTTTAGATCTAGTAGGAGTTGTCGTTGTGGACTCTGGGGTTTATCCCTCAAAATCTACAATGAGATGGCAGAAACAAGGATGTGAGGAAGAGAAAAGATGGTCGCAGCGTGCAAACAGCGCCGCGTGAGCTATTAAAGAAAGGCTCATCATGGCACTCAATAGTGTGGGTTTTAGAACCAATCGAGAGGGTGGTATAGGGCTTTAGCGGTAAGAGAATGAGGCAAAATCCTGATTTGGATAAGAGATGGGAACATGAGATTAAGGGAAGGCCCCAAACCAGTTAGAAAGACCCCTGTTTTGATGGGCTAGTTTTAAGCAACGAAGCAGGCCTTGAATGTAGGTGCTTGGTGCCTTTGCCAGGTCCACCTATACCTAGAGATTGACTCTAAGGGAGGTTTAAGGATTCTTGAGCCTTTGAGTTGGGTTGGTAATCAAAGCCAAATAGACTTTAATGGTAGGAACTTTAGGGACGGGGCCACGGGAAAGCACACTGGAGTCTTTAAGACTTCTGTAGTGCTAAGAAGATAAGTCTCTTTCTAAAGTAGATGAAGGGGGGACCAAGCGGGATGGGCATCAAGGGAGAGGCAAAGGTTGGACTAATAGTTTGAGGTAGAAGTGTGACTTTCCACACTTGTCCCTATTCATAACTCACTCCTCTTGTTTTTTATACCTAGCCTCCACTCCATATAGGCTTTTTAGTTAGGGGGGTTCCTATGGTGTTATTAGTTCTTGGCAGTGAAGGGAATGAGGGGATGAACTAACCCCTTCATTAAACTCGGATTCTTGAGTTTGATGCGATAGTAGATTGTGAAGGGCTGTATCTGGTGAAATGATGATCCATGGGGGTTCTTTACGGGCAAGTTAGCCAATATAAGGGATAGCGATTTTCTTGAGGAGTTGTGAAGGAGTCTTGGGAGGAGATTTGCCTACCAAAGTGGTCAGTTGCATGGGATTGTCTATGGAGGCTTCAGAGGGAGTTTCCTGGGAACTAATGACCAAGGTCAAATCATAGAAGAATAAAGGATATTAAAAGGGAAAAGGGAGATGCCTCTGCTAGTATGTAAGGGAGTTGAAGACCAGTGGGCAGTTAAGGACAAGGAATCCTTAAATTAAAGCTCAGCGTAAGGAGCAGGGGTTCTATCATGGTTTATGTTTGAGGATCAAAATCCTTTAATTGAATTTCAAAGGGGAGGAGGGGGTGATGTGGAGAAAAATGATTAGGGCTTTTCGTAAGTTCAAAAATTGGACCTAATTTGTCTTGAGGAATTAAGCTGAAAAGAGTATTGAGTAGTGATAGAGTCTAAAACCTTTCGGATTATACCAGCGCGGGTGTTCTTGTTTTCGTTTATTTTATATTCATCGTAGTTTTGTGGCTGGATACGATTTGGTGAATGGTGTGTATGCGAGGTGCAATTGGTTATAAAGGGTGACTTTTAAGAGTATTTTGGAGTGACGGGAGGCCGTGCATAGGATGGAGCGTCGCGGCGTCAGCGTCGCGACGTTAGTCGACATCTCAAAAAAATTAATAAGCGACAGCGTCGCGGCGTCAGCGTCGGCGGCGTTACTGAGAAACGTCGGCCGCGGTTTGCTCTCAATCATTAAAGGCAAATGGGAGCGAGTGGGGGGGTCGGTGGAATCATCCTGCCGACCCGGTAGCGAATTGACCATGATGTTGTCGATCTTGAAGAAGAACGTGATTATGTTTTCTTTGTTTTGGATGTGACGATGCCATATATCGCTTGGTAGTACTTTCTTATTCATTATGTTTCTAGATCTATACCTGAGGTATTATTTTGAACCACATCCGCGGTTGAATGGATTAAAGTTTATTAATTTATATTATTCATTGATTATGATTCATTGCTCCATCTGCTTTATCATTGGATCAATTAAGCAGTAAATGTTTGGCGACGTATTATGATCATACTAGGATTCGAATTAAGGAGATGAGGATACCTAGAGGATATGAGTAAACTGGATCTTTGGTTGATTCGACCGAAATAGGAATATTCTAGATCTGAAGTGTGATTAAGGTTAGAACATTTAAAGCATTTTAGATCCCAGGAATTGGGGTAGAGATACTCAATTCTACTAATGAGATAGGCGAATACACCTCGAGAGGGTATCCGTCAGCAAGAATCCTTGCGGATAATAAATCATAAATAGGCCGGATAATATCATCTTTAAGAAATAATCCGTGAAAGTGGCGGAGACATGACTGATCCCATTAAATAGTAGTCGTTCAATTCGATGATTTTAGTTTACATTCGGATGCTAGTACCACTTTCACACATTAGTATCGGATAATATTTGAAAAACAAATCTCGTGAGTCAGCACACACGTATCCGATGGATGGAAATACTCCGTACCATTAATTTTCTTATATTTACTTAGGCGTAGCGTGCACTTGCATCGTACATAAACGTATTTTACACCGCGTTTTAGAAGCATCAAGTTTTTGTGCCGTTGCGGGTTCAGTTGAGCTGATGATATAAATAAAGCAATTAGATATTACTCTTGGAATTTTGTTTTAATCGATATTAAAGTGCGGTAATTTGGTCTTGTTGTTTCGTGTGTGATTGCAGTTTAGATTTGATTAATTACATGCAGAGCTGGTCGGGTTATTGACATCACATTTGCGTCTGAACCAGGAAGAACTTCCTGAGAACGCCTTGAAACGAGCGGGCATTTCGAAATTTGTAGTGGAGGAAACGATGAAAAGCGGGATCTGGCTTTGAGCAAAAGCTGAGGCGCGGGGCCGAAATCGAGATAACGAAGGAATCGAGCACGAGGTAGTTTATACGACCAGGATGATCCATTCATCTTTGCTAGAGAGGTTGCACTACCACCTCGCATTGAGACGGCTATAAGAAGGCCCAGATTCGAGGCGAGCAACCCGAGTTGAAAGTCGGTCACTTCTGGATGCTTGAGAGACATCTTGTTCCATGGGTTGCCTAATAGAATCCAAACATGCATTTGACCCGACTTCCTTGAAGTGCGATCTGATCGAGTACAATGGAGTTCTTGAAGCGCTCGGGTTGAAATTGTTCCACTCTCAACTGGGTGATGAACCCGGCATTGGATTAGCAAGTCGACCACGGTTCCATACCTCATGGAACGATTTAGTCTGAAAATTCTGACCAAATTCGCCCACCCTCGAAATTTTCAACATTGCGAGATCAATACTTTTAGGCAACTAGAGGGGAGAACACAGCCGGAAGGCGTGGGATGAGATTCCTGAAACTGAGAAAGTGCCCATCATAGACTAACGGATGGATGCAAGTCCATACTTTCTATAATGGTGCGAGGGTGCAACTTCAAACGTTGATTGATGCCTCGGTGCGGAGGAGCACTAATAGAAAAAAACCGGAATAATCGAAACCCATGATGCGGAAGATCTTTGCGACCCGACACCGATCAGCGACCTGGGGAGAAGAATACGGTGGCTCGCGGTGCTTGCAGATAATGAGGTTTCTCAAATGTCGGATGCGTCATGTTACCTGACTTACTAAGCGATTATTCAAACTGACAAAGTACGGCCAAATGCCATACAGGCGCTCCGTGGGAGTTGTGTGCAGTGCAGTGGGGCGGCCGCAAATAGGGGAATGCGGTCGGGGAAACCAAGCGTTGGGCGGGCCCGGTATGTGTGAGGGTTTGATCAGGAACTAATCCGTGACAAGGAGGGGGTGGTATCGAAACAATTATCAAATCAAAATCAAAGGCCCGAGGGTGGCGTATTAATAATCGAATCGAGACGGTTAAACAATCGAGGTATGGATGGAGGAACGGTGAGCAATATGCCCATCAAGCGAGGTTAGTGAACCACCTCCAGGAAGAAAAGGTGGTTTAGAACAAGCCCACGCCCCGAAAATGCGACCTCACTCTGCTGCAGATGGAGACCCGAAAGCGAATATCGACGCGAGCTACTCGATTGAACAATCAAGCGCTACCGATTCGCGAAACTTACGGAAGTCTGAATGGGCGAATACATTTAATCTCTTGTGAGAAAGGCAACCGGGTTCTTACGAAGCAATTGATGAAACCCGAAGAGATAGGAATGAACACGTTAAAATGATTACATGTTGAGAAGTGGTAGGAATTTGGAAACCGCGAGCCTGACCCCCAGTTGTAGGAGGTAGAAATGAGGGTCATCAAGCCCGATAAAATGATCATGCGAGGAGAAAGAAACGGCCTCGGGAGAGCGATCTGCGAGGAAGCACTCATGAAGCAAGGGCAGCCACGATTCCATATCCATGACGCCTAAAGAAGCATAAAATTTGGATAGCGATTCACCAAATTAACAAGTATTTAAAAATTTACACATAAATATCCATTCTTTGATGCCGCAGGCGAGATGCGGCTATGTGAAATTTATGAAACAATTCACATCTCGAGAGAAGAGAAGATTAGCGGATTCGAAACGATTAACTTAAAGAATATAGTGCCATACTTGAGGAAGTGCATGAAGCTTAAGACCCAGAAACTGGTTCACTGTTCCATGCACCATTGGAAGTCTTATGAGAGCTCTATGATTTGGAGTGCAGCTTATTAATCATATTACCCTTGCTCATTTTTAGTTTGGGATTAGAGTGAGGCGAATCCGACTACGATCACACGCCAGCTTACCAAACGGATCTTTGGCTTATCAAGGGAAAGTATAAGATGTCTTAGTAAGGTTGACAGATTTATCTTCCCGTGATTTCATTGTATTAGATATGGAAGAAAGATAAAGAAATACCCATAATCTTAGGTAGGCGTTTCTTGCTACCGTGCGACGTGATTGTCGGAGAGCGAAAGTGAGAGTCTTAGGAAAGACAAGTCAAGTTGCGTGTTTGAAGGCTGTGAACATCGTGATGTCGATGCTTCATGGCGAGAAATAGTAGAGGTTATAGTGTCTAGCCAGGTGACCCTTTAGGCTAGCCTAATGACGAATGATTACGAGAACATGAGCGAGACGGAGGAATATGTAAGATGGATGGATTCTTTCGGACCCGATAGGGAAGAAATACTTCGAATCTCTGAGTGGAAGGAGCTAAAGCGCCGGTGCCATCGGTTGAACAACCACCAGATGGAACAAAGCCTCTGCACCTATGTGAGTATGCATATCTAGAGAAGCATCTACCTTACCCATTGATCATCTCGGCGTCCTTGGCTGAACGAGAAGAGAAGTTATTGAGGGTCATAGAGACCATAAAAATGTGCTTAAGGTAGTCTCACAACCGATTTAAAGGTTACCCTTCCATGTGCATCACATCGTATTTTGCTAGGGTGGCATGGAAACCTTGAGTGGAAGCGCGGGGAGGTGAATCGGCGATGAAAGAAGTCGTCGAAAGGGAAGTATTGAAATGGTACGAATCTTTAAGGATAATTTATCCTATTTCAGATAGTGCATAGGTAAGTCCAGTTCAAGTAGTACCTAAGAAGAAGTGGAACAAGCGTCATCGAAGCGAGAGCCAGCATTATTACGCCTTCTCAGTGATTCTGAGATTGGAGGATTTGTGATTATCGGCCCGAACAAAGGCGCTGAAAGATCATTCCCATTGCGCGTTCTAGATCGGATCTTTGGATCGATTAGCGATTATGAATATTATTGCTTTGGATGGATGTTCCATTTCTGATCAAATTGCTGGCCACGAGGTAGGGAGAAGACGACATTCATCACTATGGACATTACGCGTCGAGCGGATGCCCGCTGCGATTGCGTACGTCGTGAGGCTTTCAGCGATGTATGGTGGCCATTGCTCTCGACATGGTTGAGGGAGAACAATCGAAATCTTCATGGAGCGATTTTTGGTATTGGGTAATTCATTTGATAGCTAATGCGGAAAATTTGAGATGATGTTGATAAAGATGTGAGAGACCACCGACTTAGTACTTTCCGGTGGAGGAGTGCCATTTTATAGTGCAAGAGAATTATTAATACTGGACAGTTAAGTAGAGAGAATCAGGGGTAAAGGCAGGAGCGAGATTGGAAAGCAATTGAAAATTACCTCCACCCTCGTGATAAAAGGGATTCGAGTTTTGAAGCCACGTTGGATTCTGTGACATCTGAAACTTCTCTCATATTGCAAGCAAGATTTTATGTCTAATCTCACAGTTCAGGGATCCCATTTGAGTTTGTTTCGGTGTTTGTACATTTTAGGTGTTGAAGACCAGGTGGTATCAGCTCCACTATTAGCCATTAGCCCCAGTTAGTGCTTTCCATTTGAACTATGTGTGGCATAGCGGTACTGCGATTAGGCGTGTTGAAGCCGAAACTTGAGAGAAAATTTTCGGGTAATTACTATCTGGCGAGAACCTTGAATGATCTCCTTGATTGAATTATACCTACGAGAAAAGAACTTTTGGCTTCTTTATCTGTTTGCTTTGACAAATTTGACCTTATTTAGTTAGTAACGAGATAGTAGATCACCTTTGATCATTACCGCATTCAATACTTGTTGAAGCTAAAACCATCAAATCTCGATTAATCAGGTGGTTCTGGCACTGTGCAAGAATTAGTGTTGAGATTAAAGACAAGAAAAGCGGCGAGAACCTAAAGTGGCGAGATCTGTCTTTCCGCGATTAGAAGGCGATGATGATGTCGAGTGAATGGCGAATTTCCAGTGAAACTCTTAGCTATTAGAAGACCAGAGAAGCGGTTCCATGGTTTGATTGTGCGAATTAGTGACGGTGGCGGGCGAGTTTCCTCGAAGTTATGTCGCAGGAAAAACGGTTTCGCACATTTGAAACAATACTATTAGGAGGATCCCGATTCTTACTACTGAGCCAAGCTCTTGTGATCAGGTGATGGGAGATGTATTTTGAAGATCAAATAAACGATTATAGTGATCTTTGCCCTCTCTGCCATATATTTGAACAATTTTGGTGCTTCTAGAGGCAGACCCAGTGCTATCAGGGGCTTCTAAGCCGTTTATTCAAAGAATCTGCGCATCATTTCGTGGCGTGTGACAAATGTCGCGAATGATGTTGAAGGACGAACCACCCATGCACCCCGATTCACGATAGAATATTCGACCTAGCGGGAATAGATTTTCATGAGACCATTTCCGTACTTATAACGCGTAGCATCACTGCGGCGGTAGACTATGTTTGAAGTGGGTTGGCGATTCCAGGCCGCTGAAGTCTCCAGATTTGACTGGCTGTTTGTGCAGCCACATATTCTCCGCGTTGGAACCCCTCGGGACGATGCGGATAATGGTACTCATTTTACGCATCAAGGTAATTGACAAGAGTTTGCAAAAGTATGAAGTCAGTCTGCGCATCCGCCATATCACGCGATCGAATAAAATGACGGGGTATCAATCAGGGGAAATTAAGTCCATCTGGAAGCGTTGAAGCTCGGGAAGGATTTGTTCAGATTGAAGATGCACTCTGGGCATGCGCAGCCACGGCGTTGCTCCCTTGGGTATGCCGCCGAGACCGGACGTGTATGGTAAGCCATGCCACCTTCCGGTCAGATTGGGCATGAGGCACCACTAAGCCCGGCCTCGGCGGTTGGGCATGGGCGAGTGCACTGGCGGTGGCTTGTTTGCTCTGACTCGGTGAACTAGATGAATTCGGGGAGCGAAGCACGTAAATCTTTATATTTACAAGGAAAGACAAACTGGCATGATAAACACATCACGAGGAAGGAATTGAAGCAAGTTCTATTGTTCAATTCACGTCTAAACTCTTTCAAGGGAAAATTGAAATCTAGATGAATTAGGGTAAATTCCACAGGTGATAAGTCTTTCACATGGTGAAGTAGTGCATCTGAAAGGAACATTTAGAGTCACCACCGCGGCGGTTTGAAGCCGCGCCAGATAAAGTTCCGCGGAATCAGCGGATCATTCTTTATTTGTCAGAATGATGCGGTGAGGTCATGAGCTGGTCAGACACATTGAGGATTGAGGTGTTCGAGCTGGCGATATTAAACATATTCTTGGGACCTTAGATTTCTTACGTTTTGCTCTGCTGGTTTAAATTTCGATGTGATTATACGTGCTGATGGTTTGTTGTTCTGTCAGTAATTTATAAGTCAACGTTGGATATCTGCTTTTGAGGCCCAGCGATCGAATGCGGGAGGTATCAAGTCATCAAGTTCGAGTCACGGTGAATGAGGACACTTTATCTTAGACGGCATTTGAATTTTGTGCATTTTGAGCGCTATGCGCGTCGTTGGCTCTCAGCGTCCAGCGGCGTTAGGCGGTCTGGCGTCCACAGCCTCGCGACGTCGGTGCACCCTCCTACGGAGCGTGCGCGGCGTGAAGTTCTTGTCCCGCGGGCCGATTTTGAAGAGCCTCTGGAGCATTCGCGGCGTGGAGGTTTCCCGGCGACCGTGGCGTTGATTTTGAATGCCTGGAGCGTGCGGCGTTGGTTTACTCGGCACGTCAGCGGCGGCGAGATCCCAATGCAGCGTTGATTACGAATCTCTGGAGCGTCGCGGCGTTGATCTGCGGCGTCGCGGCGTTGATCTACCATTCTGCGATCGGCGTTGGCTCTCGCGTCGCGGCGTTGATAAATTGCTGCTGGAGCGTCACGGCCGTTATACTGTTTAAAACTCCATATCACCTTCATTTCTACCCTACCCACGTGCACGCTAAACCCCAGTTCTCCGTGCCGACCTTCACGCCGATCCTTGCGGAGTTTCCTACCACGGTGAGGCGGTGTTGGCCCTCGACACCCTCCTACACCATGGCACTCATCGCCTCTGCACCCAATCACTGAGGTCTCGCATTCTACTACTCATAGGTCTCGCATGTGCCAGTCATGCACCTTGAGTCACAGAGTCCTGTTGGGTTCACATTTAGGGTCACATTCGTTATTTTAGGTTTGGTCACATTGGGATCTTGGTGCATAATTGATGCGTTTTTCCTAGTGCACTCTGGTGTTTCAAGTTATCTAACCTAGTTGGGGGTAACTTAGCAATTCTGTTTCATTGCCTTACCCTCTGGAGTTTGGAGTTTCTCATCTAATGTACGGGAAAGAGGTAGAGTTACTTTCTGGCTAAAGGTCGGCCCGGTGAGGGTTGACCCCCAATTATGATGTGTAATGCAGCGATTATATTGATGGTTACGCCGATCGGTTGGCATCATCGCGAAGCCGTCGTTTATCAAGGAAAAGGGTTTCATCACCTAGACTCTTCCGCCGGCGATTGCGACGAGGATAGCGACGCTGACAACCGCACCGTCGGTACGATAAATCTGGTGCGAAATTACCATCAATCCTGGCACTCCGGCGTCGTCAGAGGTTGCGAGTGAGGTGTTTTAGTGCGACTTAGTCTGAGTGATCAAATGCCTATTATGATCTTATGTCCTCGGGCGTTTGATCGACTGCGAACACCGAACTGCCAGAGTCATTGGGTCTTGACTAATGGCGGGGGTGGTGGAAACTTCGATAGTGGGGGCGTGAGTCCGCTTGAGCCCGAACATTTAGCGCTTTGTTCAGTGCGGCGTCAGCTTCATGCGTGTGGCGTCTGTTCCGACCCGACCGAGCGTGGTGTGAAGTGACCGCCCGGCGTGCCTGCTGACTACGCCATCATTAGGGATATTCCTTTTACGATCTTGGGCGGGTTATAAGAGGTATGCATCATCCATAGCGGGGCGCTAAGATGAATTTGGGGGCGCCTTTTCCTGTCTATAAACCATACCAAGCAGTAGGTGCCCTTAGATAACTGATGGCGATTTACACCCCATGAGAACCATATCAGTCAAGGAAGGACAAGCAAGGTGTCCCACGATTTGAGGCCATGGTCCCGAACCATGAGCCTCGGACGAGGCGAGAGCTTCCACGTGCTCCAGGCCGTTTTGGACTGAGGCGGCAGAGGCGTTGGGCGTCCTCGTCCGCGCCCCTCCTGCACCACCACGGCTGACCCGCGGGAGGCCAGCTCCCTCCGGTCTCATTGACCTCGAGGCCGGTGCTCTCCATGTGACGCACTGATGCATTCTGAGGCCCGAGACCGGGGCAAAGTCCTCATCACCACGGGATATGGGCGCAGCGTGATATGCACCTCTGATGTTGCTTGGCCAGGCCACTATTCATGGCGGCGAGTCCCTCGGAACCTAGCTTGCTCGGCTCTGGCATTACCGGCCGCCGCCACCACGAAGTGGCGTGAATGCGGGGAGTTCTCTTCACCACCTACTTGTTCTTTGTTGCGATTAGGGACAGTTGTTTTGTTGGGGGTGTGAGTGGTGATCGAGTTTTTGTTAGAGTAGTAATGTTTTGCGTTGATTTTCGTATTAGTGTCGTAGTTTATTTTTATTTATGCATGTTAGTTTACATTTCTGCGTAATTGCATTTACGATTGCTCATCCTAGGATATTGAGTTTTGTGTTTGATATGTTTGTGTTTTGGAGCGTTTCATATGCATATGTAGTGGTGTAGGTGTCACAAGGGCTGGCTGTGTGATGCCATGCTGCGTGAGGATCAAATTTTAGTGAACACACTTGTGTCGATAAAGTAGTTGCATTGGCAATTAAACTGATGTTAGGAATTGAGTTGAATAGGAGGCATAATGAATCATGGGTTCAAGAAACATTCTCAGTGAACCTATCACACTCACACACAAATAGTCTCTAGGTTATGCATAGGTGCGAGCCCGACTACTAAGGATTCGACAAACCTTGAAGTCTCTAAATACCAAAGAGAGATGGGACACAGCGGGTAAAGGATTACCTTATTTGAATGAAAAATATATATATATATATATATATATATATATATATATATATATATATATACTTCATATATATATATATATATATATATACACACATATAGAGATAGAATAGGATGTTTAATCGGAATCCAGGGCGATCAGGGGCCTTTCAGCCCGATGCCACTGTAGACCTTGTTGGCGAGGAGTCATTGACTTCACTTGCCCTTTCTGAGGGGGACGGAAAGATGAGTTTCCCGACTTAGGAGCCCTTAGGTTTAGTTGAGGTGTTCGGGGTGGCGATTCGAGGGGCCCAGATACCCGGTGCCCTTAACAAGCGGTGAGAATCGCCGATGTAATCCAGCTACATGGACCTTAACATGACTTGGAGCGCCTGATTTGTTCTGTATAGTGAGTGAAGATATATTAGATATTACCATTCAGGGCGTTATCCTTTTGCGGTTTGATTTCCCAATTAAGCGAGTTGAACTCAAGTTTTGGGCGTCGGAACGAGTATACACTGGGGTGTTTCTTTATACGCACATAGGATCATTGGGAAGGCCATTGAATATATCAGTGAGACCGCCGGCGACTTCATGGGGTTAAATAGTTCTTTAAATTCGAATACATTTGCGAATCTTGTGAACTTCAAATAGAACGACATAGGTGTGAGTCGGTCTAATTTGATTCTCTCTCCGGCGGTAGCGACACCAGTCTTAGTGTTGATTATAATTACCACGGTATGTGTTAGGTTGAAGTCAGGTTCTTGCGGGCGAGCAAAGCTAAGTTTAGGGGGTGTGATGGAGTGCTGAAGCACCGGTTATACCGCATCGTTCTTACGTTTTTCGCGTTTATTTTATATTTAATCGTAGTTTTGTGAAATTGGATCTGATTTGGTGAATGGTGTGCCATCACGGAGTGCAATTGGTGCAAAGAAGCGACTTTGCGACAATTTTGGAACCAGCGGGAGCGGTGCATAAGGATGTTTTGGAGCGTCGCGGCGTCGACGTCGCGGCGTTAATTGGCTATATAAAAAAGTCGAGCAAGCAAAAAGTCGCGGCGTTTGGCGTCGCGGCGTCCCGATGTCGCGGCGTTGCAGCGACGCTGACGTCCCAATGTCGCGGCGTTTACAGCGTCGCGGCGATCATCGCGATTTAGCCTCTCAATCATTAAAAAAAGGCAAATGGGAGCGAATTCGAGGGGGTAAGAGATTGGGGTCGTCTGAGCAGGCGCGGAATTGAGCAACAATGACCTCCGATCTTGAAGAAGAACCCAGTGATTTGTATTTCTTTTGTTTTGGATATTAGAACTGATGTTTTATATAAGCTTATTGGTGCCTCTTATTCATTATGTTCTAGATCTATACCTAGCGGTATTGTTGAACCTAATCCGCGTTTGAATGATTAAAGTTTATTAATTTATATTATTCATTGATTTATGATTCATTATCATCGCTTTACATCTGCTGGATCAAATTCACACATGGTAATGTTGTGACATTAGTATGATCATACTGAGATTCGAGATTCGAGGGGGTGAGATTACTGGGGATATAGAGTAGAAGCTGACCTTGTAGTTGATTCGAGTAAATGAGATGTCCAGATCACAGAAGGTGGCAATTAAAGGTTAGAACATTTAAGCATTTCGAATCTAAGAGGTTGGGTTAGAGATACATATCATTCTATAAGCGAGATAGTGAATACGCCTCGGAAATTATCATAATAAACAAGATCACCTTGCCATTAATAAATCATAAATGGTAAAATAATATCACCTTTAAGAAATAATCCGTGAAAGTGGCGAGGAGACATGACCCCCAGTCCCGTTACAAGAAATAAGTAATTAGATTCGGTCCGTTAGTTTTAGTTACGTTAGGATCTTGTCACCATTTCACACATTAGTATGTGGATAATGTTGAAAGTAAAAGCTCTGTAGTCAACACATATCAGTGGATGCGATCGCGTACCATTGTATACTATATTGCTTGGAAGCGACCAGCGTGCCTTATGCACATAGGCGTATATTTTACACACCCGTTTTCGACACCATCCAAGTGGATTTGGTTGGAGCTTAAGTGCTGAAGATTTGTGGAATTTGAATGATAAGCGTGTTAATGAGGGCATTTTGGGAATCTAATTTGTTGAGTTCCATGGTTCTTCAATTAGTGGAGTAAGGAAAGTTTGCTTCTCTCATGAGTTCATGGAATTATGAGAGGGACCAGCTTTATTTGGTATTCACCAGGTGTTTATGGCCCACACCGTACGGAAAATAGGAGTGATATGGGGATTTAGGGCGATTAGATGCTTGTGGGGAACCTTGGTGTTTGGGGAGGGACTTTGGCATTCTCTCTGTTCCAGAAAGAGCAGGCATAATTTGAGGCCCGATGAAGATTCTCTAAATTATAGATGGTTTGGAGCTAAAAGACTTATCACTCCAAGGGGGACGTTTCATGTGGAAAGGAGGGATGAACAATCAAAGAATGGCTATATTGGACGAGTCTTTAGTCACCAGATGATTGAGATAACATTTTTTGATCTACCGGCGCGCACCTCTTGAGATAATATTTCTTGCATTTTGGTAGAAGGGGATTCATCCAGGAGAGCGATGTCGTTTAGGTTTGAGAAAACATGGCTAAAGGCTAACGTCTTTTAAAGCTTGATTAGTAATTGGTGGCAGTGCTGTAGGAGTGGTTGGTTCGAGTAGCGCTATGTCACGGTGGAGAAAGTAAGCTCTCAAAGTAAACACTAATATTCGAGACAAGGGAATTTTGTAGAGTATAGGATAAAAGAAAACGACCTTGACGGGAGTGGCGGCTCATGGGGATGCGGTGGAATCTCGAGACACGTCACAACTGAGCGAGATCTGAAGTAAGCTATTTGAAGATTTGAAAGATGGGCCTTGATGGAGAATTTGCCCAGAGTGAGAAATCTGGAAATTTGGTTAAAAGAAGGGGATAAAAATACTGGATTTTTTCATTGAATGGCAAACTCCCATAAGAGACAAAGTCACATAAGAAAGATGAGGATCAATGGGGTTTGGGTGATGAAAGTTCAATGCACAAAGGATATAAGCTGGTACTTTCTAGACCCTTCTTTCAAAATCCAGCGAAGATTAGAGGGAGCTGCCCGTATTGAGGCTTTATGTTTCAATAGAATTAATGAGTTACGTAAATTCTAATTTGGGAAGTGCCTTTAGGATTTTATGAAATGAAATTTGTTAGAACCAACATGCATTTCTAGTCTTGATTACGATAAAAAAAGGGGGAGGGTGTTTGAGAATTTTAAGGACTTTAGGTTTTTATTAATTACAGTGAACTTAGTATGTGAATTAAAGCCCCCAAAATCCTCGATGACTGATTAAAGAGGATGATGGGCATATTGGTAAACAAAGCTCAAAATGCTTTTGTTGGAAGTAGATAGATTCTAGATGCTTCTTTAATAGCAATTGAAGCGATTGATTCCATGTTTAAAAAAAAAGGACAGGAAAGGGGCATTCTATGTAAGCTGGACATTTGAAAAAGCTTATGATAAAGCAAATTGGAACTCATGTTAGCAGGGGTCCTTCAACAAATAAAGGTTGGTTGGAATGGGTGAGATTGGATAGAGTGGATCATCCCTCTGACCTCTTTCTGATCTTGATGAATGGAAGCCTGTGAAGTTTTTCAAAGAGCTCACAGGGAGAGTTCAGAGCAGAGTGATCCCTTTTCCTCATACCTTTACATTCTTGTACCCGGAAGTCATATATTCTTATTAACAAACCCGGCACATAAGGTTTTCTCTTTTTGGTTTAAGTTTAATTACAGCAGTGGTGCGGATCACACACACCTGCTCTTTGGGATGATACACTAAGTATTACCAACGGGGACTCTAAGGAGAAGAGATGGTACATATGAAATTTGAGTCCTTTTATAGTTCAAACATTTTAGGTCCTAAATAATAAGTTGGAAAAAAGGATTGTGTCATGCTTGTGGGGGAATGTGGAGACATTGGGAGGTGGCCTTTGGTGGGTACAAAACAGAACCCTTCCCAGCCTGTTAGAATGTTCAACCCCCTTGGGATCGTCATAACTCAACCTCGGTTTGGGATGGAGTAGAATAAAAATTCAGGAAAAAATTAGCCATTTGGAAAAGGCAATATATCTAAAAAGGGAGGCGGCCATATAAGGGCACTCTTTCATATGCGATTGTGTGTCCCTTTCAGTTTACCAAAGTGTGAGCAGATTAAAGAAGATTCAGAGGGATTTTTTATGGGGACAAGGTAATTTAGACGGAAAATCCATTTAATTGGTGGAACTATTGTGTGTTGAATGGGGAGAATGGTGGGTTGGGCATTAGAAGCCTTTATGTTGTTAAAAGGGCTCTATTGAGAAAATGGGTATGGAGATTTGCAGAGGAGGAATCCATTTGGAAAGAAGTCATCAGGTTGAAATCTTAGGTTGAGGAAGGGGGTTTCAAAGGGGAAGCTTTGGGGTGGGCTTATGGAAAGATATCAATAAGGAGAACATGCAAATGAAGTTGGACAACATCTTTGTTCTAGGTGACGAGAGAAGAATAAGTTTTTGAGATGACAATTGGTGCAGTGAGGCTCCTCTTTGTAAATTTTCCCACTGCCGCCTGGCATTTGTCTGAGGCTAGATGGGCCCGATGTGTGGATTTCTTAGGGGCAAGGGCTGATTCTAGTTTTGTAAGGCCCCTGAATGATTGGGAAATGGATGAAGCACAAAACTAACGTGGAAGTAGGACAAAGAGGGCACGTACATTATGAAGGCTAACGTGGCTAGGCTAGAAGAAGTTTCAAGTAGGACAACTCTTGTGAATATGCTTTGGAATAGTTGTGTGCCTCCTAAAGTGTGTTTCTATGCTTGGGAAGTCTGGTGGGGAAAAGTGCTTACCATAAAACATCTTAAAAATAGGAGTTTTCAATTGGCCAACAGATCATGGTTATTGGAAGAAATTTGAAGGATGGATCACAGTCGATCCATTGCCTAATTTTTGGGAGGCGTGGTAGAAGTCATTCAGAGTTGAATCACGTTAGTTCCCACCGCCCTCGATTTTGGGTGCATGGGAAGGGTTCATTTCTATCCAGGCTTCATACAGAGCTAGGTCAATGCCCTTTTGGCCAGTTAAGGACTGGCTATTTGGTGAGTTGTTTCCCATAAAAGGCGAAAGATCTAAGGCTTCCCTCTATTGTTACGGGCAGGTTTAGTGGAAAAGGAATCCAGTCTTTGATGATGTCTTCTCTTCTCAAGGCTAAACGTCTTTTATAAGTATCATTGATCTTTTATAAGTAAGATCTATTAGCAGGATGGGTATCTATTGTAAGAATTCTTTTGTCCATTCTATATGTTTTCTCGTGGAAGGTAAGGTTTTACCCACTTTTTGTGTGACGAGTTCGTCCACAGCCTTGCCTAAGGGCTTCCCGGCCTTCACTCTTTTGTTTATAAATATCTCTGCCACCCTCCTAATACTTTCTCTAAATTTGTGATACCAGCCTTGAAACCCACATTGTTACAGGCTGGGCCTATCACTAAATAGACTGTTGGGAAAAGAAATTAGCGAAATTAATATACTTATTAAAAATTCTATTCAGCAAATTATTAGTATCTATAGCCGTAGTAGTAGTCTTTTACATAAAATCAAACATATTATTAAAAAAGAATGTGTGACGTTTAAACAATAGAACGGCTGAATCGAAAAAAGTTGTACTGATTCTGGTTTAGAGTGAACCGATGATGGGAACTACGGTTAAACCGGATTAAACCGGGACTGGAAAGGCCACCGATAAGACCGGCCAACTTGGTCGGTTGGTTTTTAAATCTGGAGCACTTCAGATTACAACAATATCATCTGCTGAGGAAAATCCATCATCATCATCGTAATCATCCTCTTTTTCATGAGCACTTATCTTCCGTATCCTGTAGTCTCTGGTAATGGCTCTCTGGGCTTCAGACCTTCAACTTCCAGCCATAAACCCATGGGGGCCAAGCTTCCTCAATCCTTCACTCTTAATAAAGATTGTACTGTCCCTTATGCTTCCATGGAAGGAATCAAGGAACACCACATACATCCCTTGCATGACCATATATTTGGGAAGGACATGGTTTTGTTCCACTAGCATAATCGCCCGGCAGCTTTAGGCGTCCTGACTAACACAGAACATACAGAAGAACCAAATGGGAAGAGTAATATGAGGATGATTAATATACAGCCTCCTTGGCGATAAAGCTCAAATATTATTCCATATTTCATTTGAAAGTCTCATTATTGCTGGTATGGAACGGTATGAAGTATAATAGTGAAGACTACTTACTACTAAAACAGTGAGGCAAAAAAACAGAAAACTTCTTCTGAAACCCAGTCTGATAACAACACCACCTCAATAAATGAGTTTTGTCCCAAAATAATACATTTAAAAAAAATAAATAAATACCAATCTAACATGTTTTTGAAAATAAATAATAAGTGGGTTATTATTGTAATTTAGCAACTAAGGTTTAACTTAAAAATTTAAAACTGTAGTCACCAACTACAGTTTTGATGAAATACCTCTCTAGTTTCAGACATTTTTCAAAAAATGTATTAGATTAGTTTTTAAAAATATATTGTTTTGGGACTCCATCATCAGTTTGGGCCCGGCTGCAGCGGTAAATATTCTTAACGAGTGGGTAAAAAAAAACAGAAAATTTTATCTGAAACCCAGTCAGTATAACACCTAAATAAATGGGACTTTTCCTGTGAAACTAGAATGTTAGACAGTGGCTAATATTGGTTTTTCGTTTCAAGCTAATCCAATGATTGCGTGGCTGGGTTTGATATCAGAGAAAGTCTAACTTCCATCGGTAGAAGTATTGGTTTTACCGATTAATGGATCTTTCTTTTCCTAATAATTTACGTCGTAAAATATATATTTAGATCAATTTCTCCAAATAAAAAACACTTGAGGATATGAACTTCATAAGCAATTAGGTAAAAATAAGACATACATGAAGGAACATAAACTGTAAAAAATATATTGCAGTCAAATTTTCCACCTACAGAAAAATTGACAGTACTCAGATAAAATCTCAACCACTTCAGCAGAAAATTGCCAATATTATGTTTGGCTTTTGGAAAATTTGAGAACAATAAAGAAAGGAAGAAAATAGAGAAAAATGAAAGAAAGAAAAAAAGAATAAAAATAAATAAACAAAAGAACAAATAAGATTTAAAGTAAATAATTATTTCACATATTTTCAAATTCATTTAACACGATTTTCCTTCTCTCTGCAGGAAATTCATGATAATTTAAAAATACAGAAAGTTTCCAATGATTCAAACTATATTTTGATTTTTTCTTCTGCATTTGTATATACTTAACCCCAATATCAGGAATATCATTTTTCTTCTTCCACTAGGAACAAATAGCCATGGGATCGCAAGGATCCGAGGATCCTATTAATTAAAGAGAACCAGCTAAAACAAAGGAAAAGAGGCATAGGTAGCCAAGTATTTATTAACGATTGAGACACAAACTTCCTGTGTGGCTAAGGCCAAACATCTTTGGGACCTTCAGACTATATGATTATGGATCATCTTTGTGGGTAAAATCAACATGTTATAGTGCTTTTCTTGTATTGGTAATATGGAATTAGTGTTTATACATAAAGGGGTCATTCTGGAGAGGAGTATAGGTTACGCTTCTTGGACAAGGTTTGGAAAGGGGAGTTTCATTGTCTACTTTCTGGAAGAAGTGGAAGCAGCCAGTGAGCAGGATACATGTGTGTGGTTTGAGATTTGGGAATGTTAAGCAGCAGACTCTTCTAAAGCATGCTTGAAGGATTTGGTTTAATAGCATGAACTCCTTACCTTCAACAGGAAAGATGAGAAAGGAAGTTCAGGTTGGGTATAAATAGGGCTGAGGCTGAAAGGTATTTTCTGCGCTGACTTATAAACAAAAAAAAAAGATGTTTCTCTGCTCTGTTGCCCACAATATTTGGAGCCAAGAATCCTGAGCCGAGGAATCTCATTAGAAGTGAGGGGTTCAGTTGGCTTCCCAGAAGTCAAGGTTCTGGGTTTTCACCTGAAGGGTTAGTTTTCTCTGGATAAGATGCTTCCTCCTCAGAAGTCTGTGTTCAGTTCAGAGAAATAGTAGAAAGGTCCAAGGAGAAAGGCTTTAGCTGCATTTAAGGGGATAAGGTACAATGTAATCAATGTTTGCTTGGACACTTTGGAGGCACTTCAATCTCAGTTCCTTTGTTGTCACCCTCAAGAGTTTGGATCTCTAACTGATGGGCTGTGAAGAGGAGCCTAAGCATAGTTTTAAAAGGCACGCCTAGGCTCAAGGCACATCCACTTCCTAGCTAGAGCGCCTCACCTTCCAAGACAAGCACGCCTGATAGACTATAGTTTCTTTTTAAAACACATTTATCCTAAAAATTTATAATTATATATTAAAAATTATATAATCTTCTTTTTCTTTGAAATTTTCTTTAAATATTAAGATATTTAATTTTTGTAATAAATCACCACATAAATCTCTTTATCGAAAACAAGTATGGATGGATCTATTCACTTCACAAAGCTTTAGGCGAGCCATGTCGTCTCGATTGTTTTGTGAGCGTGAGGCGTGGGAAGGTGGCCTTGAGGCGTGAGAAGGTGTTTCTGTCTCGTGTTTTGTGACGTGAGCGTTGAAGGTGGCTGAAGGAGATCCTGGGGTTACACACGTGGGCAAGATTAGGAAAGTGTGACAACGCAGTAGGTCAAGTGTACGCCTCCCAGGCTCCAAAAGGCATTTGCGCCTTAGTGCACCTTGCGCCTTTTAAACTATGCCTAGAATTTCCAAGTTGTGTAGGGCCATACTTTTGTTAAGTTTGAGAATAAGCATAGAGCTGACATAAAGAGGAGTAAGTGGTTCAAGGGGAGGGAGCTGCTGTCGCGAAGATGGGGACCGATGTGGGTTGTTTAAATAAGTAGCCAAGACAAGGAAGTTTGGGTGAGTGTGGTGGGACTCCCACTTCATTGTGCCAGAGGTCAATCCAGAATATGAGGGGTTAGCTGCAGTTGTGCCTTGTATGCCTGGGACCACTCTTCCGCTTTAGTGGGCCCCAAATCTTGAGTGAAATCTGAAGGAAGAGACCTCTTGTTTTAGCTGAGGTGGTCCTTCTTCCCATGATCTGCCATTCTCCTGTTGTTGGAAGTCCATCTGGGGTCTCTTGTGTGGTCAGTGAACAGGGTTCAAGGCAGAAGAAGAGCAGGAGCCAAGGGTGGTTACATACAATGACTGTGTAAAGAGATGTGGAGAAGTGGAAGAGAGTTGGCCCCAGGGAGGCTGCCTGTGAAGGCTAAGGACAAAGCACAGGGTTGAGGCTGCTTGATTCCAAAGCTCAGCGAGTTTGATATGAATGAGGCAAAGGCTTTTGAAGAGTCAGAATGTAAGCCTGGAAGTTGAAGCAGTCCATTCCCTTGATGCTGTTACGTGGCCTGCCCCTTCCCTCTAAAGAGGCTAGGGCTCTTGCAAAGCCTTTCATCAATGGAGGTTGGATGGAAAAGGGGTGTGGTCACTAGAATCAAGTGTGTTAGCGGGGATGGAAGCAAGCGATCGGGTTTGCGATGAAGTGCTGTTGGTGAAGAAGGCATCTAGGTAGCCCAATTCTCCTCTTGACCTTTTCTGCTCTTTACTATTTGGGTTTCTTCTTCCTCTTTCCTTTCTTGTTACCATTGAAGTGAGATGGAGTCCCATTTGATGTGTGTGTAGTGGTGTGCATAAAACCCAGATTAAACCATAGAAGCGATCAAACCTTGAACCAGCCCGGTTTTGGAAATATTTTAAATTTTTAAAAAAAAAAAAAATTAAAACCAAGCTTATTCTGATTTTGGTTGTCGGTTTTAATTTCAAAATATTAAAAAAAAAATCAAATCGAATCGATAATAAATGTTATCTTCTATCTTTGAGTTAGGAGTTTTTTAAACTTTTATGTTATTTTAAATATTTGAAAAACTCTTAAAAGATTTTCAACTAATTCATCTTAAGTTTTTTGGGTGTTCATGGTAATGGTGGATCAGATTTGGATAAATCTTCAAAGGTAATTTCCTTCAATATATTTTTGTTTTTTTTCATTTTCTATAAAATTATTTATTTTGAAGAATAAAATTAGTACTACCTTCTAATTTGTTTTAATTTTAACTATAGATAATTATTTTGAGAATCTTCATTTTTATAAAAAAGTTAGAAGAAAATTATGGATTTTTAGGATAACATTAATATATTAGTTTTATTTTATATTTTAATATTAAATTTTTAAATAGTATATTACAATATTAATTTTTTTATTTGGTTTTTAAACCAAACCAAATCCAACCAATTTAAATTACTTTAATAAGTTATTATCTATAAACCGAATCAAACCGACTTTACCGGTTTTATATTTCAAATTATCGATTTCAGTCTTAATAAACTAAAACCAAGCATAATTGGTTCGGTTACATTTGTATATTAAAAACTAAACCGAATAAAACGTGCACAGCTTAGTGTGTAGCACAAGAGGCTCTATTAAGAGGGTGGTTGTGATCCCCTCGATAGTAATCTTGCTCCAAAGTGCCTCGGGCAACAGATCTTGGAAGACAGCTATGCTCCAATGGATTGTGGATGTTTCAAAGCTTGCTAATTGTCTCGTTAAATTTGAGTCCCCCAAATATAAAGTTGATGGTTAATTATCAATATGAAGGTGACCAGAAGTGTACTAATTCAATTGTGTGGATTGGGTAGCGTAGTTGGTGGCCGGACATCCATGGAAGGTTTTGAAGGGAGATTCTATACCTTCTTAAGAGGATGAAGGAAGGGAGTGCGAGAAGGGTGCTTACGGAAGGACTAATAAAGGCAAAGTCCTTATGTTTGTAGATTGAAAGGAACTAAAGGGTTAAAATGGACAATGAATTATGAATACTAGGCACCCGAAGCGAACTGCACTTAAAATTTAGTGAGCTTCTGACTAGGTGCAAATGAGGCCTAAAGCCTAGAATGCGAGAAGAGCCAGTATTAATGACAAAAGACAATTAAATCCTTAAGTTAAAGTCACCAAAGAGTGAATGTAGTTTGTTTGCAAGAACCAAAAAATTCAAAAATATATTGGCATTATGTTGTAACCTTTGAACAGCCAAATGTTTAAGAGTAAAATATCATCATGCCCTCGGTGTGTGTGTGGATGATAAAGTGGTTTGTAAGGCATTCATTGGGGTGTGTGGCCTAACAGAGCCAAAAGAAACAAGGGTATGGGTAATTAGGGAAATTCTGAATGATCCATGGTGTATCAATTATGACTTCAACATGATCAAAGTTTATAGAGAACGAGTATGGGAGGAGGCCTCATAAGCCATGGGTTTTCAAAGGTAATGGAGGAGTTAGACAAAGAACACCCTCTGCAAGTGGCCCTTCGCTTGAGTGGCAGATTGAATAACAAATCCAGCAGAAGTTATTGGATTGGGATAACTGTTTAAATACTTGATGCCTTATGTTTGTCTACCATACATTTCTAATCACTTCCCATCTTATTATACGGGGACATTCAGAGTGAGAATATCTGGCTGGAGGAGATGAATTCAAGATCTATTAAAGAATTGTTGGGTAGGTATTGGTGCAGAGTGTACTAACAATGTAAAGAGGAAAAGTTTTAAGTTTGAAGGAAAGGATGTTGTATAGGTAAATGTGTAAGTCAAGGAAACAAACCCAAACCACTCAAGATGAAGTATTGTTCATTCACTTTGAGCTGCCCTTCATATGTCATCATTGGTGTAGATTATACTTTATCAATTCCCTCTTCCACACATTAACTACGTAATAAATTGAGTTCCCATACAACTCTCTCTTCCACTCATCAACCTCCACATTTTCCCCCTTTTTTTTCTTCCTCTTTTTTTTGAAATAGTATCACATTCATTGCTAAGATTTCTAAGTTAAATTTTTTTTTTTTTTTTTTGATTGGTAAAAAGCAGTATAAATGTATATATATGAAAAAGAGCACATGGTGCTCTAAGAGTACAAAAGAAAGGAGCAAGGAAATAAAAGACTCCCGCTCACACAAAACCCCATCAAGACAAAAACCCTGGCGAATCTATGTTTTCAGCACTATACAGCTTAGCCCACGACCATAAGGATGGCAAAAAAGGTTTCATCACATGGAGAACTTCATTCTGAAAACCACCTATTCTTTTTCATCCTGGCGTCGGAAAGTACAAAGAGGGCCGCGGTAAACTCTTTTCCGTTTTCCCGACACTACTTTGCCATGCAAAGGAAGTAGTTGTGGCGAACGAAGAACACCGGTCAAATCGATGATAGCCAAAGAAAGATCCTTAATATCTTGGCTCTCGAGCGATGGATAACAAGTGATCTATTGTTTCTGGATTCTCTTGCGCCAAACAACTTTTTGTTTTACTAGTGGGATCCCTCCTCTTTAGTTTGGTCGGAGTAGCGCCTTACCCCGAGGCTTCCGAAGCGAAAAAGCCCGATTTGGGACGATTAGATTATATCAGATTTTTTGAGGAAGTCTGGGGAGAGAGGCCACCTCGACACGATGCATAAGACTTATGAAAAACCATTAGTCATAGTCTTTCGCTAATAACAACCGGTCCTCTTGAAGGGGCCTAATTTTTTGTTGGCAAGGAAGAGGGAGCTTGCTGCCACCTGCACCTCCAGTCAAGTGAGGTCCCTAAGAAAATGGGGACAACCTTCTCCCTTGAGAATGCAACCTCCCCTTACCTATCGCCGCATAGTGACAAGTTGGAATAAGGATGGGAAGCGTTACCGCAAACAGTTTCATTACACCGGGTCCTTCAAAAAACCGACCTCCTCAGATTGCCTAAGGGAGGAAAGCGAATTTGAAGAAAAGTGACCATTCTTTTACGATGTCTTTCACCAGCCTGATGCACCAAACCCTCTGATATCACGAGTTTCATCCCCTACTTCCTCCCCAGAATGTTTTTTAAAGTATAATTTCTTTACAATTTTTATTAAAATTTGTTTAAGTATCATAGATGATTAATATATTAGAATGAATTAGTTGTAATATGAAAATATATTTATTTCTGTAATAATCAATATTTTAAGTAATATTAAATTAAATTATCTATATATATACATTATAAAATCTTAAACCTAAACTTAAAATGAAAATTAAAAACATCTAAATACATTGAAACTAATGTATTTTTAAATTCTAAAATATGTGAAAAATATTAACTTACCTTAAATTTTAAGTTAAAATTAGTATAAATACATTTTAAATATTTCATTTTAAAAAGAACAAATAAATTTTAAAAGTGTTTCATAATTAATTTTGAGAAAATAAGTAAAATTTTAAAAATTAGTTTAAACATTTTTTTATTTTCTTCAAAGTGAAAATAGAAGAATAATATAAAAAGTTATACACCTTTAACCTTTCAACTAAAATTATAATGATCGTTTTTTAAAATTGTTTAATTTTATAAAAGCAATATTTGATGCTAAAATAAAAATTTTGTTTGAAAATTTTGTATAAAATCATATTACATAGCATATTTGATATTTTAAAAATAAATAAATAAATTTTTAATATAATATAAAAACAAAGGTAGAGAATATTTAATTAAATTCATACATTCAACCCTATCATTACCCTTCTAGCCTACATTAAACATGGTTTTTGGAAATAACAACATTATTTTTTATCAAAGACTAATAATATTAGTAACTAAAAGTACTACTAGAAAGAGTACATTGTTTATAAGCCAACATGTATTATTTGATTACTAAAATGTGATGTTATAGCTAAAAGTATCATTGTAGATAGCAAAATATAAAATCACATTTTTCATTAATATCACAATTTCAGCCTATTTATCAAAAATGTCATCAGAGAAGCTAATAATAATTAATTATTTAATTTTTTTTTCTATTAAATATCAACTTATTATGACAATAATTGTAAATTTATGTAAAAAAATTTATTACAAATACTATTAAAATTTTAATTTTAAATATTGCTTTTAAAATTAAATATTCTTAAAAATGATTATTCTAACATAGTTACAAAAATTAAAAACAATTTTTTTATCAGTGATCACAAAAAATTAAAAGCATGTTGTTTTTTTAAACAGTATAGTTTTTATTTTAAGTTTAAGTTTGTCTTTAACTTTAATTTAAAGTTTTAAATTAATTAAAAATTTATACTTTTAATTAATTAAACTTAAACATAAAATAAAATTAACGACATTAAAACTTTAATTTAAAAATAATAACATACCTTTAATTTTGTAACTAAAGAAATTAGAATAAATCATTTGAAGAATATAATATATATATATATATATATATATATATATATATATATATATATATATATATATATATTTTTTTTATCGGTAAAAAGCGATATTTATATATGTGAAAAAGGCGCCCAAGCTCGAGTACTGAGAGTACAGAGGGTGCATGCGCTCTCACTGCCCACATCAAAGTAAAAACCCTTCCGAGAATTTAAGTTATCTACTCACATGTATGGCCCACCACGGGTGTGAGAAGGAAGATTTCATCCCATCGCGGAGAAACCATTTGAAGCCATGCTATTCGCGCGACCAGAGTGAGTCCAAGAATAAACCGGGGGCGCCGTGACCTCTAGCCCCGGCACTTTTGCCGACAGCGCTTTCTTGGCGAGAGGATTGTCGAGCCCAGTGGGAGGCAGCGATTAGTTTCGGTAGTGTAAAGAAGATCTGGTAACATCATGGCTCTCGAGCAATGGATAAGTAGATTAGTCTGTTGTTTAACCTGTCTCTTGCATAAAAACACTTTTGTTTACTAAGGGTCCTCTTGAGATTAGATTGGCGTTAGCGCTTCTGCAAGGCCCAGGAAATGAAAAAACCGATTTTAGGAGGGACGATTGGGTTCCAAATGGATCTACTAAAAATCTAAAGGAGAAAACATCGACTTACGATACATATCATCCTAACAGCCATGGAAATAGAATCCTTTAGCAAAAACGATCCTCATGAACATACCCACAAAAATCTTGTATTGTGAATAAAAGAAGAACATTTCCACCTCTTCCATCTCGATCATTGAAAAGTGCGAAATCTTTGGGAGACCAGCCCCAGAGCCTCCCCATTGGCGAATCCCGAACGCTCTGCTTTGCCATCCGTCCTTGTGAAATTTGCCAAGAGTTGACCAGTGAGGAAGAAGCGTGGCTTTCGGCCACTGGTCTCGTCGGCACCCAGGATCCTCCAGCCACCGTATTCTGCCATTTCCTGAGGAGAAAGCGCGTGCGAGAGGGTAAACCATTCTTTTCCTTAATGTCTTTTCTCATAGCGATACCGCCAACGCCCACGATGTCTACAGTATACCAACCTGACTTCCTCTTCTAGAAACCGTCACGATCACCATTCTCAAAGCATCCCTCTCATTAGCAAACCCATGACGCTTACGGCGGTACTTGTGGTTAAATGTGGAAAGACCTCTCACTTCTTTACTATATATATATATATATCTTATATATATATATCTTCTATATTTAAAATAAAATAAAATTAAACTTTAAAGTATTTGTAATAAATTTACAATTATTGTCATGATATGTATTTAAAAAGAAAAAGAAAAAATTAATATTTTTATTAAATAATTAATTTATAATTAGCTTCTCTATTATTTTTAATAAACATGTGAGTGTGATATTAACAACAAATGTGTTATTATGTTCTACTATCTATAGTGGTACTTTTAGCTTTCCAACATTTATTTATTACTTTTAGTGATAAACAATGTGTACATTTTAGTAATAAACAATGTTACTATATTTTTCAAATATAATTACTTTTAGTTACTAACATTATTATGTTTTATTAAAAATAATGTTATTATTTCCAATCTTATGTTTGATCTTGTAGAAGGTGATGGATTAATGTAGTAGTTTATTAAAAAATGTTAGACATTAATTATTAATTAATATAGATAAATATATTTTCATATTAAAACTAATCTATTCTAATACATTAACTATATGATACTAAAATAAACTTTAAAGACTAGAAGGAAATGGATAATTGTGTCAAATTATCTTAAAAAAAAAAGAAAAAAATAATGGAGGTTGATGGTGGAAAGGTCAGGTTGATCAATGGGACACAATTAATGAGGTTGTTGAGTGAAAGGGGATTGATTAGTGGGATGTAATTTAATGATGATAGGAAGTGCTTTGGGTAGTGAAATAACACGGCCTATTAGAGTGCATTTTTTGGGGGGTTTATTTCCCCAAACTTCCACATTATCAGGTGCATCCTTTCACTTCTCAAACTTTAAAATTTTTCCTCTTGCTATGTGTTAACTTAATTTCCCTCTCAATTTTAATGAATCCATTGTTTGTTTTGGTCTATAAGAGTGAGAGCTTTAAAATAATTTTATAAGTCCTCAGATTTACTCAACATTATTAAGGCTGAAAAGGAAGCGACTCTTAGTGACTGATTGTTTGCAATGAAAAGGAAGGTTCTGACCTATTTGGAAGAAATCAGAGGCAAAAAGGGAGGCAACGAGCAGAGTATAAAGAGTGGATACATTCCTAAGAATTGAGAAGTGTAGGTGAAGGAGTATGACTATAAATTTTCCATAAGATAGTGGTGCATGAGAAGACAAGAACACCAGGGTGAAGTGAATTGCAAATATTAAAACTAAAAGGCAGAATCAAAAACTAGTGTGATTGGGCATTTCAGGAAAAGGGGTGAAGACCAGTATAGGTGGCTTGGTTTTGAGTGTTTGAGTGGATTGTAAGGCTGGAGCTTTCTTTCTTACAGAAGAGTGTCCATTTGCTCTTCAGATCTACCAAACAACTCAATTGTTCTCACATTTCAACTCCATCTTCATAAAATGGAACTTTTACCCAAAAATCGCCTCAACCTTGCTCCATTTTCATCTCAGAATTTGGAGATGTGAATAAGTAAGACACTATTCTACCATTTTTTCTATTTTATAATGATAAAGTTTAAAGTAAACTATAAAATTTTATTCTCCAAATTGTTTTTATAATATTTGGAGGAAGTGAATAGTGAATTTGAATATGAATTTAGAAGCTATTGGTTGAAGTTAAAGAAGTGAAAAAAGTGGGTTTCATCATCTCAAAGTATAGAGAATGTCAATTTAGGAATAAAAAATAGAAATTTGTAGTTGGAGATGCTCTAAAGCGAGGACAAAGCATCAAGTCTAAATCGTCTCTAGCATTTGACTTTTTTAAGCGGAGAGTTTTAAAGGTTGAGATAATAAGATTTTATTAAGGGTTTCAGAGGGCAGTTGTTAGTCACTAAATACTAGCACTACGGTACTTGTTCCGATAACAAGAACAATAACAATAAGAACAAGAGCCAACAATAAACCTTAAATAATAATAATAATAATAATAACTTCTACGATAAGAACAAAGAATAACAAATGATGATGATGCGGACTTGATGGTGGCGGCAAGAAAACAGAATCGTTTGACGAAATTAACTGGTGGTGCTCATAGCTGTTAGCGATGCATTTGCCAAGGCGTGGTGGATAACTCTATTTGTTAGGCCATATATTGGCAATGGGATAAGTGATCGTAACAATCCAAACCAACCATACATATATTGTTTTTTGTACACAACCTGCGACTGGTTTTTGTTTTGTATTCAGGGGTTAGGTGGTGGCGAATGATGGAAAGGAGGAGGGAATCATGATCGGCTCCTCATTCATGCTGTGATTGGCTACCGTGATTTAAAGCATTTTCCTTTTCTCCTTATTTGGAGTGCTTTGGGTGTTACCTTCTAAAGTGAAGGTGTGCTCCTTAGTTAGGCGTGGTTCCTTTGGGATTAGAAAAGAAGGTATGGTATCTTGCTCCTCTTTGCATATTTTTTCACAGACGGTGTGGCTAGCAAAATAGAAGGCATTCAAGAACAAGGAAAGTTTGTTGTTCATAGATTTTTATACAACCTTTAGGCTTAGACTTTTGTTTTTTCATGTTTCAGGTCCTCCTCACGTTTTGATTGGTTAGGTCTAGGTGAGATCTTGGTTTTCATAGTTGAGAACCTTCTTGTTTTTCGGTTTTTTGCGGCTTTTAATATCACATCTACCGTATACCTTGTGGCATTATTTTTCAGCGTTTTCTTAATACATGCCCACTTACTAATCAAAAAAAAAGAGGCTCACATGTATGTATACATTGTTTTCCTAAATCTGATCTAAGACCATTACAAACGCCCTCATGTAGACACAACGTCCTCGTTGTGTCTCATAGTATCCTGAGGCCAAGCAAACAAACATTCCTCCAGCCCAGAACCAGCCAAATCCTCTGCAAGTCAGGAATGGGTTTCTAAACTTGTTTCACATTGCAACTGCTGTGCACAGCCATATAGACATTGTTAAGCTCTATGCGAGAGGAGTTTCACCAACTTTAAACGCATTTACAATATTAAAGGAATTTTACTTATAGTGGAAACTTTTATCAATGTGGGACATTACAATGCTAAGTCCCCAAAACATGTTAGAGGATAACATGAACCCATATCTTCTCAATGGCTTGGTCATAGATTTGAAGGTTGAAAAACGTGAATGTGGTTTCTTTGCAAACTTGACATAAGAAAGGCATCGACCAATATAGCTGGAATTTCTTGCTTTTGGTGCTAAGAAAGGTGAGCTTTTAAGAGAGATGAATTAAATCTCTTCTTCATACATAACATTGATTTTATCAATCTAGTTAGATTTATTTCAAGAACTGAACACTACAAAAACTAAAGTAAGTGTTATTAAAAAAGAATTTTTAATGTTTCCTTGTATTTCAAAATTCAAGATTAACTTTTAAATCAAGAATTTAAGAAATGATGCTTGAATCAATTTACAAGAGAAAGATATTAAGGTGTTGAGGATATAGCTTCTAAACATATTTTACCACTAGATAGCTATATAATTTAGCTTAACTTTGATTTTCAAATTAGAGTATATCAAAGGATAAAAATAAATCTATTCCAAACTTCATAACTCTAAGGGTATACAAGGTCGAGTGATCATACGCCCCGCAAGGTTTTTTATGTTGAAGGGCGATCTCCATGAAATGTTAAGGGATTGAGAAAAGATCAGAGAAGCCACTGCATCATAATGTCTTCCTTGTTCATCATAACAAGATTTCATTGTCTAAACTATCTTATATGCTCTTAATGTGAGATTTCTATCATCTTTGTGTGAGATAGTTATCCCCACCCACTTTAATTTGACCTATAAACCCAGCTATTGTGTCATACAACAGATGATCATTAACACTTATAAAATTCATCCTGATCATTGTCATTTCTTAAATTTTGTAAATTATACTATCTTTAATCATACCATCATATTCCATTCATAAATGGTACTATTGCTATATGAAGCTTAAAGTATTGATTCCTTTCATGCTACATATCAGGAAAGGTTGGTCAAGAGTAAAAATTCCTAGTTATAGGGTTATCATGGTTATGATATAAGCTTAATATTCTGATAAAAAAAATATAATACTTAATATATTTTGTATTAGGACCCCTATAATATCTTGATTAGTTCATCTAGCCATCTCTTGCATGAACTAATTTCTCCATCAATTATACCTAACTTTTCTTTGTTCTGAGATGTTTGAGGTGTATTTGGGACAATTAAGACCTCTTTTACCTTACCACATATTCTTAAAAATGAAATCTTAATCTAAATGAGGATTTTCTCAGAATTTCTTAGATAATTCAAAAGGATGAATAAAGGCTCATCATCTTTTTTAATAAAATTTGTCTTAATATGATCCTGACTTTCAATTATTTCTTCAACTCTATCAAGTTGTTCACCTAGAGTCTTAAGAAACATGTTAGTGTAGTTATTTGTAATCTTATTAACATATACTGCACTAGCATTTACTTTAGCCTCTATTTTATTCTTAAAGAGTAAAGCTCTGTGTTTTACACTGATAATTTCTTATCTATCTTGGCTTCTGGGGTGTATGGATTATGTTATTCTCACTAGTTTTCATGTAAGTCTTGGTGCACATAGAGTAAAAATCTGGATATTCCATGACAGCATAATCTGGATATTCCTCGTGTTTAAGATTTCTATTCATGTTGTCACTTAAACAGCCAGCAATCTACATTCTCTTAAGTATGAATAAAATTCTTAACTTGTGTTTATTGTTCTCTCAAGTATATGGCTGAAATTCATATTTACAATGGGCTGTTAGAATCTTAGGGACTTTATCCAAAAACCAATCTCTTCTTTCGTTATTTTCTTCTGAATTGAAGTCTTGCCTTAAAAGTTCTTTGTTTATTTCAAACTCTTGACTTATGGTATTAATCATTTCTGAATAAGTAGGAGACATCACTGGTGACTTCTTGTGATTCTTGTGTAGACTCATTCTTCCAATATAGAAGGTCCTAGGTTAGATTGACATAGAGCTGGTTAACTAATATTCTTAGTATTTGACAAAGATGCTTCACATCAAAACATAGTTATTCTTGTGGGGATAGAGGAGCTTAAAGCTCTTAACAGATCATACTTTGACATTCACGGGTTTCTAGAAAGCTCTCTGAACAGACTATCTGGAAATTGAACAATAGGTTCAATCTTTCTGATCTTTGTTCTATGACTAGAACAACCTATTAAAATGCCAAGATTCTGGGAATTTAACCTCATGTGGCACTGTATTGGAGATGAAGCTGGATTAATAGGTAGATACAGTTGAAACCATGATAAGTTTCTCCTCTAGGACACTGTGCTCAGAACCTACACTTGCAGTCATGCTCTTGTAAACAAAAAAACCATGTAATGATGGAAATTAGACTTACTCGTTCCTTAAAACCATGAGTCTTAACAAGGAGAACAACCAAATCATGCTTTTTGGACACCTATTCATCCGTACAGGATTCTCTAGGATTACTAAGACTTGCTTAAGCAGATCAAAAATCGAAAGACACTATCATCCTGTGCATATTTATGAGACACTAAAGAAAGAAATACTGTAGGAGAACATGCCCAGCAATAATTTTGGGAAAATATAATAGCCCGGATCCAGGTAACCTATGCTAGGAGGAAAAGAAAATCAACAGCCACAGATATTATCTAACACTTTCAATAGTATTTTTGCCTTTGGAAAATTGTGTTGAGACTATTGTTATTATTTTCCTGGTTGATAATCAGTTTGGTCTTTTTGTGGTTTTCTAGAAGTTTGTTAGGAGGTCAAAGGAGAACCCAACAATTGTATCAGAGCACTGCTTTTCTCAGACCATGGTTACCATGAAAGACATAGCATCCCAGGTTGAAGGGATGGAAACTCACCTTCAGTGTCGCTGCAGCTCGGAATTTCATTAGGACTTAGATGGGATACATTTCACAATCTAGCATTAAATCCAAAAGAAATAATGGTAGAATGGCTAAGATATCTCACCTCGAGAGGCATGAGTGGTGCCTCGGCCAGTGATTCGGGAAATCAAACATCTACCTGTTTGCAAGGGTGAACACCCGCTTCCTCGGCTCTCCCTGAATGACTCAAGCCCTCCATGCCAGCGGCGTGGTAAAGCCATTGGATGAGCATGAAGCCCTCCACATTCGCCACAGCCGAGATCGATGCGAGCCTTCGGCACCTTTGGCTTCCGAGCATGGCATTCCCGCGGCGGCGCCGTGTCAAAATCCAGGAACAAGATTTTCTTGAGCAATTTTGGTCCCGATTATTCAGTTATTTGAGGTCAAAACTTGGTATAATTCAACACCACCTCAGCGGGATGGCTAGATTGGTGGTCAACGATGTTGAGACACACCACGATGCTTCAGCAATAAATCCTCTGTGAGTCAGACTTGTTATCTTGGGCTAAATGAAGCAGCTATAACACATCCCTTCAAGTGTCCTCCTTTAAAGGGAAGTCTATAGCCGAATCCACCCCTGTGGTCCATTATGAATAGAGGATACTACTAACCAAGAAGAGGTGGAATCTCTTTAAATCCAATGTGATGCTATCTGAAGGCCTCAAGAGTCATCTGACATGCACAACAAAAAGTAAAGGATGAGGCAGACTCTAAGTACCATGAGTACAATAGTCGGTTGAGAATTTGTGTATGTTAAGTTTCGCCCCTGTCAGCTAGTAATCATCCCTACTTGCGAAGGGTAGATGAAGGGTTTCCCCTGTTTCTTTGGTCCATTCAAAGTGCCCAATGGGACCGTGGCTTATGGTGAACTATACGCGCCACATCATCCAGTTTTTCATGTGTCTATCTCAGAAAGCAGTGAGATTAACAAGCTGTTTCACCATCTATTCCAGCATCCCTATCATCAGACATGGAACTGGTACAACCAGTAGTTTGTCCTTGGTATCCGCCGCTACACAATCTCAGGGCAGCTGTTAAGGAAGTTCTTATTCATTGACATGACCTGCCGAGCATGAGACTCATGAGAAGATCTGGTCTCAGTTTGTTTAACCTTAAGGAGCTTGAGATTCAATGCTTGGGTGTGGTAATGGTAGCCACAATCGGTAACCTATGCTAAGGAAAAGAAAGAGAAATCAGCAGCCATAGGTGATATCTATTACTATTTTGCACTGGGAGAAAAAGTGTATTAGAGATGTCATTATTATTTTCCTGGTTGATGGTCAGTTTAATCGTTTGTGGTTTCTGAAGAAGAAGTTTGTTAAGAAGTCGAGTGGGAATATATTTGGGGTGTATGAGGGAAAGGATAACCGGAGGAATATTTCTGGGCAGTAGCTGAGGGAAGGGTGGAGCAGCCTCCCAGTTCTGCTCATGTGTCTATAGCTGTAATGAAGCATGAATGGTGCTAATACAAAAATCATATCCATTATTGAACTATAATTTCTGCTTACTTGTGGTAAGGAGTGGGTGAGACATCAAATAATGTGATGAGTCAATAGCAATAACAGCACGAGGAGGAGATTATGGTGACAATTAAGTTCGTGATTGTCCGATCATGTATGATGATGATGATGATGATGGTGATGGTGATGATGATGATGATGGTGAAGGTGACCAAGTGACTAGAAGAAAAACCACAAAGACCAAACAATTCAACCACTTCAGGTGTACCTGCATTCTCGATGAAATTCTCCCACTTCTCAGCATCTTTCACGTAATTATCAGATATCAGGTGCATATAGGTTTAGAAAAGGAGATTGCCTAAAGTTCAGATGATCAATTTTAGTTTCGAAGGTAATAATATAAGATACTTAAGTTATTTGCATTACACTTATAATATGTTGTGTATATATGCGAGATTGTGGTATGAACCAGCACAGTGGAGTTCTAGCTTCCTCACCGGTTTTATCTGTAAGGTTAACTCTTTTTATTTCACGAGTCTCTATACTTCAAATACTCTTATTATTTCATGTATGTATTATATATGTTTCCTTTCTCGCATCTGATCGGGAGATTGCAGGTGTTAGGCTGAGTTTACCAGTATTCTTGCCAATTCATGTCGAACAGTGTTGTGTATCTTCTTTGTGGTGCAAGAATGCATGGAGAAGTGAATGTTGTGTGTATTTGTATTGAGCAACATAAGAAAGATCATCAAACAGGAATTACCACCATAATTCTAAAGGAACACAGTCATAAAAAAAACATAGAGGGAAATAGAATAAAAATGTTTTCACCGCCAGATTAAAATGAATTTAGATGATAAGGAATAAAGTATACAGGACACATTTTGACCGAATGCTTTCACAGTTCAAGTGACAAGCATGCATGTTCCCATGTTCATCAAAGGCGACAGATGGAATCAGCATTCTATTGCTTTTGGTCTGTATTTTTCTATAACCCCAAAAATGTTTTCCAACCACCACACACACCAGGTAGTTTCCACACCCACACACACACCACCGAGCTTACACCTCTCACTATCACTGCTTGGTGTCGTTACCTCATCTACTGCACTTGACCGCCACAAATAACACCAGTGGTATGAGGTCTTGTTTTAAAGTTAACAATAATAAGGCAAAATGAAAGGGAGAGTCCTTTTCCTATTTCTAAAGGGGAAAAAATGGCATGCAGCTAGACTTAATATGGATAGTCAGTTTGCTGCCAAAAGGATGAATAGAAACTCTATTTTTCTTTTTTCAAGTTACACATTTAAAAACAGGGGACAAAAGCATGATCATAGAGAAGATCATCCCAAGGAATATGCACAAAACAAGAAGGCAAAATTTGTGCAAGAATAATTGATCCTAAAGACACAGCGAATCGATCAACATAAGACATTTTCTACACAATGTTTTTATTTATCATTCTGTTGAGCTATTTGATTAGGGAAGAAAACACCAGAAAGTTGTGTAGAACATAGAAGAGGAGCTTCAAGCTCTTTCCATACAAAGCAACAATAGGCTCAAGACCCGCCAACCAATCACCATTTCCCAAATATCCTCCATAAAACAAATTCAAAACATAAAGAACCAGCCTAATCAAGGAAGACCACTAACCTCAACCATAATACACGAGGGCAAAGCACAGAACAGAACTATAAATCAGCACTAGGCTCAAACTCTCCTCTTGGAAGGAGGCTTTGACACTGCTTGCTGATTTCCTCTCATGACACAGGATCCCATGCATCCCCAAACTATCACAAGGAACAACTGACTATCAGACATGCTCAATATAATCGACGAGTCAGATTTAAGAGAGCATTAGAGATGAAATAGGATGAAAGAATTGAAAGCAGGGACTTGGCTTTGCTTTACACATTATGTCAGAAACAAGGGAAGCTCCTATTCATTGTATAGAGTAAAACTTTGAGCAAAGCCTAATTGCAAGATTCTGCAACCGACATATAAAGAAATTTGCAGTATCAAACCAGTGTGTTCGAACGAATTCACCAGAATATCACGAAAAAGTAACTAATGGCGAAACATAAAGTTACTTTGATAATTTATAAATTCGAAAAGTACTAGTCTGAAACCCCTCCCATTGGTTTGATAACTAAAGAAATTCATTTCAATCAGGAACACAAACATAACATGGTTTGATGCATTATTCCATTAGGATTTATTAGTATGTAGCAATAACCAATTTGATATCTCTAGGTTTTTTCTAATGTGGACAACAATTTGTATAAAGAATTTTATTTTAAAAGATCCATCTGCAAGAAGACCGACTCTTTCATCCCCATCAGGAGTGAATTTCAGTTTATATCTTTCCATTATTTACTAATGAACATATACATGTTTGATATAAATATTATTTATACAAAAAAAACAACCATATTAAAAAATAGGAAAGGCTAGGCATCATTGAGAATACAGAAAAAGAGAATGAATTCTTGGGTTCAAAAGCCCATAAAAAGCAGAGAGTGATCAAGAGCTAAGGAACTAATATAAGTGTGAGAGGCCCGGTGATCGGTATGGAAGCCAGGTGGTATGCTAAAGCGCATTGAAGCAATTTCATTTTAGGAAGAGGTTTGGGGTAGGGGCAGGCTAGTATCACTCATCTTTGTATATTAATATGCCATTATTGCTGAAGCCAATTTTGGCGATTGATGTATTTCAGGATCAGGTACTAATGTGGTTTGAAGCCTGCAGGGTTTAAAAATTAACACAGGCAAAGAGTGAAATCATCCCAGTGGACAAGGTGGACAATGTAGAGATGTTAGCTAGTGAGCTTGGTTGTGGTGTAGGGTCCCTCCCCACTACGTATCTAGGCTTCCGCTTGGGGCTCCTCATAGGGCGACGGGGGTGTTAGATACCATTGAAAGATTTTGAAAGGGTGGCATCTGGAAAGAGCGATATATCTCGAAAGGGAGGGAGGCTCTTGCCTTATTTGAAGCACATTGTCTAGCCTTCACTGCATTTCTTACCTCTGTTCAAAATATCAAAGCTTCATTATTAACTCTGAATTAAGGGTCAGGAGGGACTTTTTCTTTTGGGGAGGTGTGTGAGTTGAGGCTGGCTCCACACCTTGTCATTTAGGAAGGTTTACTCAGAAGGAAAAACAAAGGGAGTTTAGGGGTGGGAACCTGTCAAATTAAGATCAGAGCTTTGCTTCAGTAGTGGTGTTGTTGGTTGCTTTGTGGGAGAGGATCCACTTTGGAGAATGGTGATTAAATATCAGTGAGAGGAAAATGGGGAGCTGGAACACAGACATTAGGGAGAGCTATGGAGGGCATGAAGAATGGTTCACTTGTCCTCAAAAATACTTCTTATCATGGGAAACGAGGAGGACCAGTTTTGGAAGGACTCTTGGTGCGGTGAGGTGCGTGTGCAACCTTTCCCACATTAATTTAGCTACACAAAGAAGCAGAGATGGTGATGTTTGGGGTTCTCTCGAGGAGGAAAAATTTAGTAACAATCTTTTTAGGCCTTTTGAGATTAGGAGGTGGAGGAGGTTGGAAATGTTCCTACATTTTCCCACGACGGGAAGACAGGCCCTTACAAAGAGGATCATTTGTTATTTTAAGAGTCTGATCGATGGCTGTGTAAGAACGCATGTATGGAAGGCGGCGCGTGCAGCACCTCTTTGGATTCCACTGGCAGTCCATATGGACGATTGTTCCTCCAAATGGGTTTTGTACTTACGAGGGCGTCTAGAGCAAGAGTACTTTAACCGGACATCAAGAGGGATCACTTCAACAAGCGGTGTTTTTATGTGAACATGATGAAACAATGAGACCACGCCCATCATACTCGCGACGAGGATGCAATGGGGATCTTCCTTTTTGTCCATCGTTGATTCAGCTAGGTTTCCTCTAACGATCCCTTCTCATAGCCAATGTAGGAAAGGTTCAATAAACTTATAAGAGAGTATGGTGTGACCACCCTTTGTTTATTTTAGACGTTATAGAAGAAAGGCATTTTTAGAACAAGGGGCCCCCTGTTCTTTGTTTGAAATCACTTATTGTGTCTGTATTAGTGCATTGCATTCAAGTTGAATAGTATTGATAATTTAAGTTGCTGTTGGATTTTTTGACTTGTTTGGGAATTATAGATAGATGGTTGGTTTTTTGAGGTTTTCCCTTTTGTATACCTCTGTGGTACTCATAGGAACCTAAATTTTATAATATGTGCTTTTGTCGAAAAAAGAAATAAAAATTATGAAAGGCAAAAGCATGCGTAGGTAATGGCTACAACTCCGTCAGAGAAGAAAAAAAAGGCATGAAAACAAAAACAAACAAACCTCCGAGTCTCCATCTAATACACTCGATAACTTTATGAAAACCTACACAGCATATTCTCGAGTAATATGTCATCAAGCATTAGAACAACGTATATGTTTAACATATAAGAATATGGAAAGAGGAAATGACCAAAACACTACCAGCCCTTTACCACCAATAATAAAATACCTTTACTCTACCTCATTATAATTATTCAGAAGTCCATACCCTAAAGCCTTTTTTTATATAAAAACCTGTTATAGATATGAAAGTGCACCAGAATGAAAAGTAAATAATAGAGGTAGATATCCTCACCTTACTCAATCTTTTAAAATTTCTAAATATATGACTAGACTGGTCAAATAAAAACTAAACCTAGATCTTTGTGTAGAGAGGCCAAGCCCATAAAACTTGGATTTAGTGACAAAAGATGGCACTATGTTGAATCACATTAGATAACAAAACAAACTAACTGACTAGATATGGACATGGTCCATCAAAAATATAAAAAAACATTACAAAGTGACTACACACCTGGGACAGCGCAATCTGCAGCAATATGAACAGGATTAGCGTGTTTTTTTTTTTTTGTCACAATAACTAAAACTTCTGATGGAAGCCCGCAGGCATATCAATTGAAATCATAAACTGCCTATTCTGTTGATGAATAAAAAAGAAAAGCAACAGAATCATATATCAGAACAAGATGTATCTTTTTTTTCTTTTTTTTTTTGATAGGTAAGATAAGATGGTGTGTCATATATACAGCCTGTAGATTCAATAATCAATTGGAAGGAATAGTGTGCACATACTTGGAGAATCATTTTGCAGCTGTGACATACTGATTTCCAGGGCAAAAATCTTTTTCCACCTGCAGTGCGCATAGAGTATACTTGAAACTATAAATCTCATTTCAGGTGAGAGGCCAAGCAAAAACTAATTAAAATACAACATGTATTTGGGTAACTCAAAGAGTGAGACAGAACCACTTCAAAGTGTTAACCAGTATTATCCAGTACCGGAGTCTACTTCCTTTGGACAGGATTCCACACAAAGCAGCTGCTCAAAACTCCACCCAATAAGAGAGTCATGGAGATAGGATAAGAAGTTTATTGTCCAGATTGTGAAATTGTAAGATGTAGATTACTCCTTTGATTATAGACCATCTAACTAGGATAAATGGGCTGAGTCAAGAAGAGCTCACTTGACTTGATTTCTTAGGAACTTTCTCCCCTTCCCTCCACTCCCCTACCTGCCTCCCCAGTTTCCTCTCTGCTTGAAGCATTGCCTGATTTTTAAGGTTGGGTTTATGTTCTTCTTTACTAGTAATTTTTACCATTGAACAAGAACATACAAAACCTTCTCTATCCCTTTATCAAGTTTAGAAAACAAAAAATTAGAATTCAAAACAAAAGATTAGAAACGGTTCAAAGTAAAGATTGTGCTGTTATGGAAACATTTGTATCCTTCGATTTCTAGTTTTGATTTTTTTCTTATCTTTCTATTTGTTTTTAAAGGAACCTTTATTTGTTCCATTCCCTTTTTACAATAAATTAATATAAATATGAATTTCTTCAATATAAAAATAAAAATTACACAAATTAAAAAACCTCCCTTTGATTATTGAGGATTTAGAATGTCTATCCACATGAGGAAAAAAATTACAAGATCAGATTTCTCAGTTCCATATACCTATCTTTAATCTTCATTTCTTCCAGAAATTGTATACAACACCTTATTATGATACATTTGCTTTAGGATAAATCATAATCACTTTCTTCACTCTCAATAATCAACAAAGTAATGGCAAAGGTCATCTATTAACTCAATGTATCCCTCCTCCCAAGATTCACTTGCACAAGCACGTGAACATGTTTGCGCCTGAACACAACCATATACACAAATTCACAGACCTTACATTTGTCTTGACTAGCCAAAAACTATTAGCATAAGGTTACAAAATTTTACCTATTGACAGGGCGAAGTCTATGGCAAGAGGTCTGAACTTTAATAATCTCCATGGCAGGTTACAACCATATGCGGAGTTACAAATATTCTCAACAGTGAGATTGGACATTAGTGTTGAATCATCCATGAGCGAGAAGTCTAGATTTAACAAATCTCGTGTGGTAGGCTTTGAAGTCCACATTCAGTGAACACGGTCAAGGTGGAAGCGAATATATATGGGAAGAATTCTTCCCTCTACTATAAGGAGCCTTTTGGTGGGAGGTAGAGGATTCTAAAAATATTAACATGAGTATCAAAGCTGTTGGAGTGTGGATACGACGGAGGAGGCTCCACTTTATCATCCTGGAAGTTGGAAAATGAAAAAGAAAAAACCCCTGACCTCCTTGTGAGGGTATTTAAGTCCCACTTTATCGGATGGATGCAGTCAGGTGAAGTGAATATATATGGAGGAACCTTCCTCTTGATATAAGGCCTTTTAGTGGAAGGTGAAAGGGGTTCTAAATATATGCTTGCCCTTTCACATTCTTAAGTTTATTACATAAAGCATAAGAATGATTTATGGACACCCACCAGCTTGCATGATACTCATTGGCGTGCAAAACAAGCAAGTCAAACAGAAACCCATTCCTAAACATTCAATACATTATTAAGTAGAATACTCAAAAGCACAAAAATAATTACTATTGAAATTTTTACCATATATCAAACACCTTTCAACTTCAACACAGAGTCACACCAATATGCATATTTAAACTCAAAATACACAAACTTCCTTTTCAATTTGAAATCAAATTATTAAAATCCAATTTTTAAAATTCAAATGCATCAACTTAGACATAGGTTACCAAGAATCCAATTCTCTTATCTTACTTCGATGCAATATAAAATTGTGTCATACATTAACTAGGAATTAAGTACCTTAGGACATGATGCTGTCCCCATGCCATAGCAGCAATGGCCTGCGGCACAATTATATTTAAAGTGGGGTAAAACGTTGCATGGCGTAGTACAAAAAAACAAGTTCAAATAAGGTGGTAATACTTTTAAACCTGTACTCCTCCAGCTTTGGATCTTGAAATTACACCAGCTTAGCACAATGGAAGTACCTCCTGGAAACAGTAATCAATAAGTAATAATCAATTTCATAATGAGACATCGTATAGGCATAAAGAATACCTTTACCAGATGCTGCCATCTTGACCAGGAGGAGTTATAGAAGTACAACAGTCTTGCATCCAAGCAATCTGTGCAGGCTGAGGACAGATCATCACTTGTATCAATTAAAAATGTGACACAGTCATCAAGAAAATCAGGATCTATAAACATCCACGAAGATGAACGTAAAGCAATTGACGGTATTCATCAACCTGTGCGAAAGCATCAGGCTGTTGAGGAGTAAAGCACTGCAGTTCCTCCTGGAACGCAAAGACCAACTTAAACATGTCAGCTACTTGCTACTCGTTGCATTTAACACCCCTGCAAAAAAATCAGAACAAACAGGGAGTAAATATAGGCTAGAAATGAGGATGAATCAACCATAATTTGCATTCAATACTCTTGCTTACTGTCATGTTCTCTAACATATTTTCAATGTATTTTGAGCAGCATAGAAGTAAAAGGAAATGTTATCATCACATCATGAATAAAGCTTCTTACCTGGATCAATGCAGCACAGATAGAAATTTTCGCATATTGGACTGCGACAAATGTGCAATGAAATCTTGCCATATATCTATTACTTTTAAAAACTACAGATTTAAAAATTAAATGAAATAAACTGAATCCAAAATATTAAACCTAAGTTAAAGGATGTTTCAATCTTCAAGACAGAATGTGGGTGCACAAAAGAATGCATGTTTGAAGGGTATCTGGATGGAGTTCAACAGCATTTTCAATTAATTTATCTGAGTCAACATCCAACCGTAATAGTATAACTTTAAAATATATATGACAGAATCTCAATGCTAACTGTTATATTTACAGAAATAAAGAATTATTTCATTCAATTTCAAGGTATTAAAAAATACAAAGCAAGATATTTAATAAAAATGTGAGGCTTTAATAACAACATGGCAATGCCCTCTTTGCGTCATCATCAACTTAATGGGGTGAACCCTGTCTGGTATAATTAAGTGCTAATTAAATTGAATAAACATCAAGGAGAAGTCTGAGAGTTGCTCTGGAAAACGCTAGACACACCATATCAAAAATGGAAGAGAAAATCGTAATGCAGGCGAACCTTGAGGCTGTTGACTGGCCTGAGAAGCTCAGATGTGATAAGACACCATTGAACAACCCATACTTCTATAATTTAATCCTGCAACAACAGTTAACAATAGAAATAAAGACGGATAAGAATCACTAACAACACATACATTACATCACTTGTAGAGGAAGGGAGCCCACAAAACTTGGTCAATCAAAACCAAACAAAGGGCAAAGGGTAGTTAAGAACAAAAACTTGAGTTGGACTGTTGCATATGTAGACATGTTATGGTAGAGACAATAAGTTTCCACAGGTTAACTTCACTTTATACACTGTAACCACCTCGACTTTTGATTAGCTGGGTGAAAAGATGAGACAACAATGTATTATGGTTGATAATGGCAGGCAATCAAGAAATTTATCCAGACAAAGAGAGTCTGAGTGTGATACGGATGTTAGAAAGCAAATGAAATTTATTATGGTCTCTCTCTCTCTCTCTAAAACAAAAATTGTGAAATGGATGCATTAACAAGTGTCAGTAATTTATTAAGCTAATACAGAAGTAAGCACTAAAATGATCAAGTTATGTACTTTGCTCTCTCTCTCTCTCTCTCATTTCAGATTCTTACAGATTCAAAGTATAAATTCATATGAAAGATCTCATACTATCCTCTTTATTTGTCAATCCATTCATATCCACTGACCAGTTCCTGGTTTAGATCACTGAACACTAGAGGAGGTCTCAAAAAGGACATAGTCTCATCGAGCTTACTAACAAGGCAAAAGAAGGAATCCCAAATAATTGAGCAATGGAAACCATAATTAACAACAAGGTCTCAAAAACAAAATCCATAATGCAGTAGAGTAGAGTCTCACAGACAAAACGTTCATAATGCAACTGTTTTTCATAATGGTTCAAAAGCATATAAAGATGGGCAGGCCCATGATTATTAAAACCAGGGTAAACACAAGTAGACTGATGTGATTTGCTTCCACTATTATCTAACATACTGGCTGTGAATGGGACACTACATCCTTTTTTAAATAAAATATAGCTATCGAACATCACATAACCCACATGCATGATCTGAATGTGGATGAGCCAAATTACTTATCCCTCATTTCTATTAGTGAACTATCTCCAAAGATTGTGAAAGATGCAGTTTTTCACTGTTCTTTTTTTCTTCTGATAGATATCAGTTTTTCATATCTTTATGGTTTATAGGACAGGCTATTTATCAATCATTGCATTAGTTTTCATTTTTCTCAAAATAAAAGCAAATGCTGAATGACAATTCAAAACCACTTTTTAACATCTAATTTTCCATGACGGTATATGAAAAGAAGACTAATCTAATAGTAGTAAATACCTTCTCGCAGATGACAAGAACCACAGTATATATATTGAATTGCAATTACTCCGAGCCTGACGACTCTGCCACGATTTAGTCAAAGTTGCTCATTAAAGATACAAGTTGAATGTCCATCACCACCTTCATCAATCATGGCAGAACGTAAAAAGAAAGAAAAGAAATTTTACAGGAAAAATGGAAAAAGTTTTCCCTGTTTTAATTCAAAAATGTGGAGCCCGACAGTCAGAGATTCCTCTCCAAAAGCCAAAAAAGCCCCTAAATCTGAAACCCGGATTTCCAATTTTAGTCAATGAAGGAAAAAAACAAACTTTAACCAGTGATAAAGGGGCAATTGAAAAGGAAATGATCACCTCTCAAGTCTCAACAGATCGAGCATTCGGACAGTGAAGTGACGGTGGTGTGTCTGGAGCTGGAGCCCGAACTGAGTTTGACTCCGCAATGGAAGAAGCAGCTAAACCCAGCTCTGAACTCTACAGTGAACGAGAGATCAATCAATGAGCCCTAAACCTAAATTCATAAGTTATTAAGAAATTAAAAAATTTTCCTTTCTTTAGAATCATATCAATTCAGGGGTGAAATTTCGGAAATTCTCGTCGAGATTTCATGTTTCGGGGAGTGTGGAAAGAAATTTAAGTTAGAAATTTCCAACCTTGTGTGAATATCCATTGATTTCGAAAAAATTTCAGTGAAATTTCCGTTATAAGATAAATTTTGACAACATATATACGAAATCAACACAAGTGAAGATTTAGGCGATTTTTCTGCCACATATAACCGAAATTGCCAAAAAAAATCGGCGAAAATGAAGGGAGAAAGAGAAAAATAGAAAAAATGTGAACCTGAAGGCTGGGATCTCAGAGGCCAGATTAGGGCAGTGGAAGAAACGGAGGGGAAGAAGACGACGTGGGGTGCTGGCGTCAGGACGGTGAAAGATGGGGAAGAAGAAGAGAGGAAAAATTAAAAAAATAAAATAGTTTTAGTCATATTTAGTTATTTTAAAATTACTAAAATAAATTGAATCTCACCTCCATTTGCAATAAAAAAACATCCAAGTCCAGTGTTTTTATGTTATTTTTTAAAAGTTCCAAAATTTTTATGCTATTTTTCAAAAAATAGCCAATGTATAAATATTTTTAAATGAATAACAATAATAATAAACTTCATCCATTTCCTGGAAATAATAGAATGAAAAAAATAAAATAAATGCTCATTAATGTAAGAAAATATTAATATTTACAGTCCATATGTCTAGCAGCTAGCTACCCATTCAAACACAACCTTTGAGTCAATATCTGCAACTAAGCATGGTCCAAAATTTATAAAGAAACCAGTTACCCACTTACTATAACTCATGACCCTTATCAAACCTCCTCCACCTGCTGAAAAATGCGAATCTACTACACAACCATATGTATTGAGGCTATGCCACCCAATAAACTTTGATCGTCGGATCCCCTGAACGTCAAGTTATAGGTGTTTTAATCATCAGATTTCTTGAGTATCAACAGCGTAATGTGAACCTCGATTATTTGACATATCGGTGTGGTGCAAACTTGCAAAAGGGTAGTCGGCGATGGTGTGGCGCTCTCCCGATGATTAAGTCGAGCAAAAATATGAAGAGGAGAAAATAATGGGCGTAGTTAGATTCTTGAAGTACTGTTTAGTAGGTAGAAAATTTTGTTTTTATACATTGAACTTTTTCAAGAAAAACGAGGAAAGCGCGTTTAGTTCACGAGTCAGACAAAACAAAATTTGAAAACAAAATAAAATGAATTATTTATTTTATTTTATATATGAATCGAGAAAATAGTAAAAGCTGGCTTCCCTTGTTTAGTGCATCGAAAACTCGCAAGGATTTAGTCGATTAGGATAAGCAGCAGGGATAAAGCAAAGTGTAAAAAGCAAATTATAAGTGAAAAAAAGTGTAAAGCAAAGCAGCGTTTCATTTTCACATTAACTTTATTTTCAAAATGGTTTTACAAAAGAAAGAGATTTTCTTATTCTTTATTTTCAACCAAAAATTCAGTACGAAGCGTATTTTACGAAATGAAAGCCCAAAGATTAGAATATTGAAAATTTTCATAATGCGGATTTTGGATAGAGTTGAAAATTTTAACGTGAGTAAGCGAGTGCTTCACCTTTCCCTTTGAGGATCTTTTCGACTTATAAGGTTGGGTTACAGAAAATCCCATCATTCCTTCTCGATCTTAGGATTTTATCTCCTCTAGTTTAAGGAATATTTTTCGATTGTCGGCGACTAATTATTCCTTATCATGGATTATTCTTCCTTCAATTTTTTAGGATTATCTCAGATGGAGTCGATTGGAGCTATAAAATTTGCTAATAATAACTCGACTACAGTTTTCCGCTTCCAGGTGCTTATTCTTTCTTCTCCTCTAGCCAAAAAATGTGTTGAAGTGGCCTTTATTATTAATTCTTTTTATTTTTATTTTATTTTAAAAGTTGCCACGTGTGGCATGAGTGGAGAGGCGACATAAATTATCGTGGTTAAAAAATAACAATGCTCTAAAATCCGTAGGTTAAGCGGAGTATTATAGGTAACAAAATCGATATGATTGAAGGTTAAACCATTTTATTTAGATCGGTTGTGAATCGGTCGTCGACGAATTGGTGATTGAATTTATTTAATAATTATTTTTATTTTTAATAATATATTAATTAAGTATCATGCTTGTTGAGAAAATGAATATGATTTTTCAATTCGACTAATGAGCAAAATTAGGCAAATAAACTTACGATTCAATTATCGATCTCATTGTTAAAATGTTGAAAAATAATGTTCAAACTAGACTTTTATTACTATCGTCTTGTTCTTTTTAACCTATTTTCGGTAATTATTGGCTTTAAATAACTTATTTACATCTATTTTTATAATTTTTATTTTTCAATCAAGTGATTCCTCTACAAAAT
>JAEQBH010007448.1:0-190253 GCA_016808115.1 Tetrastigma voinierianum | reverse complement strand
ATTTACAAGACCAAATTTGATTAAGCATAGGAAAGTCTCCATAAGGCCTTGTTTGGGTTGCACATAAATTCCCTATTTTCCATTTTTGATTTAACTCTTCATTTCACTTTCATTTTCACTTCATTTCATTTAATTTTCATTTGCTTTGTTGTTACCTCACCTACATTTATGACCGCCGGATCTTATTTCATTTGACATTTTACCAAATTTATTTAGCTCTTTGTAAAATTTTAGAGGTTTTATCATTTTTCGTTTTTAAATGTTTTAACCACGCGAGAGGAAAAAATATAATATAATTCGGATTATTTACCGGCAGTATAAAAACTGTTATGGTATTTTCAGGAGCATTACCAAACCATCCTACAATATGCAGTGTAAAGGGGATGTCTTGTTAAAGTAGCCGGTTCCTCCACCTAAGGTGAAGGTGTCAGGACCTAAGAGCGTTGATTGCATTTTTGTGGATAATGCACACATAATAGTAGTGCTTATCGGTTTCTTGTTCATGGTCGAATATCATAGATATTCCTAAAGGGAAACCTGATAATGGGGCTCGATGGATATATTGCATTATTCTTTGAAGATGTGACCCCAGCGCCAACTCCCAGGAGGAGCAGGTTCATCAAAAGCGAATGTTGAGACTGTGCTGATGAAAATAGTCAAGATCAAAATAAAGATAATGAGCGAGGTTGAACCTGAAGCGGGTAGAACGAAAGGGTAAGAAAAATATTTTGAGTGCATTTTTCTAACTTATAGCTCGACTGAAGCACAAGGCGATAAGCTGGAGATGAGCCTCACGTGGAAAGAAGCCATTAAGAGTGAAATTGACTCCATACTACATAACCATCCTTGGAAATTAGTGGATCTTCCACCAAGTTGTAAACCATTAAGTTCTAAGGGGGTTGTAACGCCCCAAAAATACCTAGAATTTTTATAATAACATTATATATTATTCGGTATAAATTGCCAGGCAAACTTGAGGATTTTTCGGGAAAAAAAATTGATAAATGGTTAAACTGTGAAAATTATAAATGTGAAATGAATATGTGAACATATGATTAAATATTAGCAATAACTATGTTGAGGTGAACTGAAAATAAACCAAAGTGAAAAAGGGCAGATTAGAAATGTGTAAATGAAAGGACCTAAGGGTCTAATAAAGAATGATCTTTAATTCCCAAGTGAATTAAATGATAAATGAAAGTGAAATGAGAGTTAAATATAAAAATGAAATGGGATTAATGAAAGTGCCAAGCACCATGGCCTTAGAAGTAGTGGTATTAGACCACGGTCTTAGGGACCTCCACAGTGCAAATGATTTTTAGAGCAAAGGAGAAACAAGCTAGGGTTTTTGAGGAGCCAAATGGAGAGATTTGTATGAATCACCTCCATGTTTCTACAAGATCTTGCAAGGAGGAAGGAAGAAAGAGGAATAAACTGGGTGCAAGAAGTGATTTCAAGGTATTACCAAACCCTAGATTTCTTTAAATGATATTTGGATTAGAAAAACCTAAATCCATCCATGGGTTTTGCTCATGGTTGGTTTAGGATGACTTTAGAACATGTTTGGAGTGATTCAAATGTTTGGTTTGAGTTTTGGTGATTTTGGAGAAAAATGTCGAGAAAAAAGAACAAGAAAGAAAAGCGATGCAAGTGGGCTTTCGCCATAGTGAAGGAACGCCGTCGGCCCCATTGTTGCTTTCTGCATGGCCGAAGGCTGCCTCTCCAGCTGCGAGCCGAGGGGGCTGATGGAGGTGCCACGGCTGCTCAGATTATACGCTGTGGCGTACGTTTCGCGTTTATTTTATGATATTTAAATACGTATTTTTGTGGTGGATACCTGGTTGGTGATTGGTGTGTATACGAGTGCAATTAGTTGCAAAGAGCGACTTTGGAAACGTGCAGATTTTGGGCTTGATGGGAGGCGGTGCAGATGGCTGGAGCGGTCAGCGTCCCAGCGTGGCGCCATTAGTGCGACATATAAAGAAGTTATGGCGACTAACATCGCGGCGTCAGCGTGGCGGCGTTACAACGTCAGCGACGTCGGCGCGAGTTTCTCCTCTCAATCATTAAAAGGCAAATGGGAGCAGGTGTCGAGGGGATGTCGGAGGGTGGAATGCAGTACGAACTTAGAGGCGTAGTCAGACGGCTTGATGACATCGATCTTGAAGAAGAGCTTGTGATTTTATTTTTCTCTACGTTTTTGGATAATAGAAGCCCGATGTTTACTCTCTCTATATTGGTATTTTCTTATTCATGATGTTCTAGATCTATACCTAGGGGTCTTGTTGAACCTTGTCCGCGTTTGAATGGATTAAAGTTTATTAATTTATATTATTCGTGATTACTGATTCATTATCATCTGCTTTTACATATGTGGATCAATTATGGTGATGTTTGGCGACAGTAGCATGATCATACTAGAAGATCGAGGAATTAGAGAGATGTGAGGATACCTAGGGATATGAGTAGGCAGCCTTTACAGTTACGATTAGGTAAATAGAGATATTCAGATCCGAAGGTGGCAAGTAAGGATTAGGGTTTCATTTAAGCATTTGGATGCAGGAGTTGGGGTAGGAATACACTGAGCTAACTGGCAGATCAGGCGAGAATACACCTCGAGAGGAGAATTAAATGCCAAGTAAGCAAGATCACCTTGCCATTAATAAATCATGAATAGACTGGAATAATATCATCTTTAAGTAATCATCGAAAGTGTGGGGGAGACATAACCCTTTAGTCTCGCATTACATATTCATTCGGATCGATTTGTTTGTTTTACTTTCGGACATTAGTAACGCATACAATACGTACATCGGATAATATTTGAAAAGTAAATCTCGTAGTCAACTCCTACCTATCCCAGTGGATCGATATTCTTACGAAACTGTTTAACGCATTGCAGGCGGCAACGTGCACATGCGTACGCAAAGGCGTGCATTTTACACACCACGTTTTTCGACTTGTCAGTTTTGGCCGTTCTTGAGGACACATCAGGTTTAGAAGTGATAGAGAATAAAGCAATTAGATATTACTGGGAATTTTTGTTTTGTTTAAGGCCAATACAAGTCTTTGATAATTTGGTCTTATTGTTTAAGTGTGTGATCAGTTTAGAATTTGTGATGCGATACCTGCCCAGACGAATCGGTTGACCGACTTATACGTTTGATCACGAGGCGAGAAGAACTTTACACGAATACGCGAGCAGAGGAGGCGGGAACGGGGACCCAAATTCAAGCAAACATGGAGAGCGATGAAGAAGCGAGGATCACGGCATTGAGCAAAGCGAGCCCGCGAGAAGAGGCGAAAATGGGAATAATGGAAGAAATCTTAAGCTTACGGCGGTTTATGCCCGACCATATGATCCATTCATCTTTGCTAGAGAGTTTGCTACACCGCCCAGCATTGTTTGGGCGACTATCGAGGAAGACCAGGTCGGTGAGCAACTTGAGTTGAGTGATCGGTCCACTTTATAGATACTAAAGGCTGCCTCTTGTTCCAAAGGGTTGCCTAATGAGAATCCGAACATGCATTTGACCCGACTTCCTTGAAATTAGCGATACGATAAAGTACAATGGAGCGAAGAAGCACTCGGAGTCGAGGCGTTTCCTCTCAGGGAGATAGAGCGAAGCAGTGGTTAACAAGTCGACCACGATTCACACCTCAATGGAGCGATTTAATTTTAAAAATTCACGACCAAATTCTTCCACCCTGAAAATTGCTGACTTTGTGTGCGAAGATCAATACTTTTGAAATGGGAGAACTTGGCGAGAGCATGGGACGATTTCGACTGTGAGAGATTACCCACATCTGGCCCGACGGAATCACGGTCATACTTCTATAATGGTGGAATGCAGCGAGGAAACAGGTGATTAGATACCTGGGTTGGGAGGAGGAGCACCCAGCTGAAGAAACCGCGAAGGCAACATGAAATTACGGAAGATGCTGCGACGACTGATCGTGGCTTTGGGAGAAGACTACACCGGTGAAAGCCATGGGTGGCGGATAATGAGGGGTTCACGACAAATCTGGTTGAAATCATGTCCCCGCTGGCACACTAGCGGGTCGAAGCTGAGCGACGGTGCGAAGCAAATGCCATCTGAGACGACCATGTGGGGTTGTGTGTGGTCGCGTGGAGGGCGAGGCTTCTGAGCTGCGCCAGGGGCCTCAGATTAGAAGCGGCGATGGCGACGATGTGTGTGGTTGTCAGGAGCGATCTGGCCAGCGGCGCAGTGAAGCGATTATCGAGTAAAGTGAAGCCAAAGGGGTGGCGTAATAATGAAGTCGAAACGGTCAGAACAATCGGCGTATGGATGGAGGAACATCGGGGCGCAGCCATGCCATCAGGCGGGATTCATGAAGAACCACCTCTGAGAAAAAAGGTGGACTTAGAACAAACCATGAGAGCAGGTGCTCACCTCACATAGCCTTTATGAATGGAGACAAGGCGAATATGCGGCCAACAGAGCCGCAGATTAAACAATCAGCGGCACGGGGTTGGGGGCGAGGCACGGATCGGGTGAGTAAGCCGATCCCGATTGACGAGAGAAAAGGCCAGCCGAGGTTCGCCTGAGAAGCAATTCGGAGGGTAAACCGGGGAGAAGGAAGGTGATCTTTGCAGTATCACTACAGGAGTGGAAAAAGAGTTAAATGTCCAGGGCGGCACGAGAAGCTGAGTGGTAGAAAGGAGCGAAGTGAGAAGCGAAGACGAGCATCCCGAGAACCGGTCATCTGAATGAGAGCAACCGGGAGTTAGCGAGGAAACGACGAGGATAATAAAAGCGAGAGCAACAACGGTGCGGGATGAACGCATTATCACCGTCCATATCCTCGAGGAGGTTTCGAAAGGGATGGGGTTTGGAGAAGCCGGTTCACGGGATTTCTTGACATTTTCAAAGAAACTACATATTAATATACCCTTTTGGAGGCGTGGAACATGCTAGTTGCATTAATTCATGAAGATCTTGAAGCAGTAAGGAAAGAAGTTGGAGAATATGGGACCATCGCGCCGCCACGGGAATGGGTGCCAAATCTGCGAAAAACTTCCCGAGCTCAAGGTCGGTTGGCGCTGCCTCAGTTTTTCTACCTATCAGAATCAGTTATGCGGAAGCCTTTTTGTGTGACTTGGGAAGACGACTTATCAGCTTGATGCAGCTTTGCCGATGTTTAAAAAGGCTAAAGGATTGGGGGGGCAGAAATAAAACCACAATCGAAGCTTGCAAACTTCCCGAGCAGTTATCTGTATCCTGATTATATGTCGAAAAATGTCCTGGTAAAAGTTAGTAAATTCATCCCTTCCGGACTCAGTCGTTACGGACATGGAGGAAGATGACTCAGTTCCCATCATACTTAGTACAGACCCTTCTGGCCACGAGAAAAACTCAAATCAATATTGCAAGAAGGAGTGAGCTCAATTTAGAGTCGAGGCGAGATCACTTTCCGCATGTATTCGGCTTGCGTGAAGCATCCGGATAATGAGCCAAATGAGGTATATCTCGAGGAACACTCACTACCACGAGAGATTTCTGAGTGCGGCAGGGGACAAACCTATGACGCACGAGGAAAGACAGAAGAGGGCAAGGACATGAGACGAGAAGAATATTTCATCCACCTTGAGCATGAGTTGTGAGGAACGTGAGATGAAAGTAAGCATTTCCTATTCCCTTTAAGCATGTCGCACGTGAGATTCGGAGACCGTCGGCCGCGACATTAAACATAGCGCTTCTTGGGGAGGCAACCGGGCTGCTCATGCAATTTTCCTTTTTATGTCTCAATTTCTCGTTACTATCTGCTTTGAGTTATGTTGGTTTGCTGTCTTTGTCCATTAATCGAATCATTTTTAAGGGTTATATAATTTCGAGGAAAGCATGTCACGAAGATGCGGGAAGAATCCGCTCTGTATATCGTTCTAGAGTCCATTACGAGGGGTTTTCTCTTATCTTAGACACATGGGGCGCAATGTGCATTTTGAGCCTTCTGTAATGTAACGGCGTTGGCTCGCCGGCGTCTCGATGTTTGGCTTGTCGCGGCGTTGAAGGCGTCGCCCGATGTCGGAATTTTACCCTTCTCTGGAACGTCGCGACATGAGATTCAATCGCCCGGCGTTGATTTTTACTCTACGGCCGCGTCGGCGGCGGTGAGATCCCCAGCGTCGCGGCGTTGATTTTGAATGCTGCGGAATCGCCCGGCGGCGTTGATCTCAGCGTCGGCGACGTTGATGCGCCAGCACGTCGCGGCGTTGATCTGGCGTCAGCGGCGATTGATCTCCGTCGCGGCGTTGATTATATCCTATTATTACGGAATGTACTTTGACGTTGGTTATAAACGTCTCAGCGACGCGTTGGCTAAAACTTCCTCTGCGGAGCAATCGGTGGCGGTGCGACGTCGCGGCGTTGCCACGATTTTAAGGCTCTCATATCACCTTCATTTTGTTCTACCCCTTACAAGTGCTAAACCCTGATTCTCTGACCGACCTTCCACACCGATCGCTTTGCGGAGTTCCCTACCGCTGCAGGGTCGGAGGGCGATATTTGGCCACTAGAATGCCCTCTCACCTGCAGAGCGCCTCATCAGTCACCATCGCAGGCCCCATCCCTTTGCCCGGTCTCGCGTTCACCCTTTTACTCCATACCCCAGGTCTCGCATTGGTCTGATCATCACCTTAGGTCTAGGAGTCCCCATTTGGGTTCACATTTAGGGTCACATTCGGTTTGTTACAGGTTTCGGTCACATTTAGGGTCAGTTGCACTTGGATTAGTCTTAAGTTTTTCTAGTGCACTGGTGTTTGTCCCAGAATTGTCTAGCACTAGTTGGGGGGTATGTGGCTGCCGATGCAGGAATTTCATTGCCCACCCTCACAAGTTTTGGATTTCTCATCCGATGTCACGGAAAAGAGAGCGAAGTTGCCTACAAAGCGGGGTCGACCCAGTGAGGTCGACCCCCAATTATGATGTATCGCGGTTCGTCCAGCCAAAGGGGTGCCGCAGTCGGTTCGGCATCTGCAGAGCAGGTGTTTATCGAGGAAGCAGGGGTTTATCCTGACGGCGACTTCTTCCAGCAAAGCGATTGCGGCAAAGGGATGGCGAGCACTTTGCTAACCATCTCATCGGTGCGATGAGTGTGGTCGCGAGCCCTGCATCAATCTGCGCCTCCCACGCGATCATCGAAGGTTCGGTGAGGGTGTTTTGGTGGTCGACCGGTGCGGTCGATCCGATCACTGTATGATCTTGCCCATGTCCCCTTGGAGCCGTTTGATCGGCTTTACGAGCACTGGAGCTACCAGAAGTCATTGGTTGACTATGGCACGAGGGGTGAGTGGAAACTCAGCCGAAGTGAGGCCATATCGTCCACTTTAAGGCCAAGCATTTGACATAATATCCCAGGAGTCGGCATCCCACTTCATCGCATTCGGCGTCTCATTCGGCACGACGAAGCGTGTGTGGGTGTATGCGTGCCACGACGACTATGCCATCATTCAGGATATTCCTTTTGATGTTGGGCAGAGGTTATGAAAGGGCGCCAAATCCTCCATGTCGGGACAGCTAAAATGAATTTGGGGCACCCTTTCTCATTTATGGCTTATGCGAAACTGGCGGGTGCCTAGATGACAATGAGGCGTGGTTACACCATCGAGCCACCTCCGGTTAAGAGGGACAAGCAGGGTTGTACACCGGCCGAAGGTCGTTAGGCCATGAGCTAGCTAGGACGAGGAGGAGCTTCACGACCTCCCGAGCGGTACGGACCTACGGCGATCCCGGGAGGCACGTGGGTAGTCCTCATCTCATCGCCTCACCACCACCACGGCCACCACGAGAGGCCGACTTCCCTCCGATCCTCACGACCTCGAGGCCGGTGCTACTCACTTGCGACGGCACGATACGTGCAGGACGAGCCAAGGAGCACAGAGTCCCTAGATCACCACGGAGATATGGGCGCCAGCGGTATAGCATCACGGTGTTGGCGGCCAGGCCACGATTGCCGGCGGCAGCGGTCTCGGTGGCTTTGCCGGCTCGGCTTCCACCGGCCGCCGCCGCATGATGACGTGATCCCGGGGGTTCTCTTCCGCAGTCTGCTTGTTCTTTGTTGCCGCGTGGGGACAGATATTTTTGTTTGGGGGGTGTGTGAGTGGTGATCGAGAGTTTTGTTAGATTAATCTGCTGACCTTTGCGCTTTGATTTCGTATTAGTGCCGCAGTTTATTGAATTAGTCTTGTTTGCTTTGATTTACCATTATTGTTCACCATGATTTATTTTATTTGCATGTTGGTTATTTATCTTGTGTTGCATTTACGATTGCTCATCCTAGGATATTGAGTTTTGAAATAATTACAGTGCATGTTTATTGGGTATCTCATATACATACTGATGTGGGTGTCATACAAGGAAGCTTTGCGTGTGCGATCACACATGCTTTAGAGAAATGGATCAAGTTTTAGTAGAAACACACTTGTGTCGATAAGAAAGTTGCTTTTTGCATTAATTAGTTTGGTGTGTTTGGGAATTAGGTTGAATAGGAGGGGAGCATAGTGAATCACTTGGGTGATTACGGCTCTCATTTCTCGAAGGGCTTATAACACTCACACACGAATGAGTGGGCTCTTTTAAGGTATGCTTAGGAGCCAGAGCACGAACCACTAAGATGTCCCTTTAAACCTTAGGTGATACTCTGACAACAGCCAGTTGGACCTGAAGTAAATAAGAGGATTGCCTTCGAGGCTTGAATGAAAAAAAAAGGAAAAAAAAAAAAAAAAAAAAAAAACACTCTCTACATATATATATATATATATATATATGTATAGCTATATATATAGAGAGAAGAAGAGAGAGAGAGAGAGAGAGAGAGAGAGAGAGAGAGAGAGAGAGAGAGAGAAGAGAGAGAGAGAGAGAAGAGAGAGAGAGAGATAGAAATAAGTGCGGGATCTTCAATCGGGAATCGGGCACGATCCCGAGGGCTTTCAAAGCGATACGAGCAGTGATAGGAGTCATTGACTGCTTTGCCAGATTACGGGGCATGGAAAAAATGGAAGTTTCCCATAGCTTGGGGCCCTTAGGTTTGGTTAGGGTGTTCGGGTGACCGTTGGGAGGGGCGAATGCCGGTGCCCTTAACCAAGCGGTTGATGAGTCTGACCTTAATCCCATTACCGCATGGACACTTAACATAAACTTATGGGCGCTAGTTTTGTTCTATGTAGTGAGGTAAAGATATATTAGATAAATATTGTGCAAGCGGTGTTCTTATCCTTTTGTAGTTAGATTTTCCCAATTAGGCGAGTTGAACTCAAGTTTGGAGGGCGTCGGAACTTAAGTATACACTAGGGGTCATTTCTTTATACGCACATAGGATCATTGGGAAAGGCCATTGAATATATCAGTGGATGAGACACTTGGCGACTTCACCGAGTTCAACCCCTGGTTCTTTGAAGTCGAACACATTTGCAAATCACGTGAACTTCCAAATAGAAACGGCAGAGGTGCCCAGTGGAGTGCCCTTTTGATCCTCTCTATCGGCATTAACAACATGATCTTAGGTGTTAGATTATGATACACGAGTGTGTGTTAGGTTTGAGAAAATGGATTTCTTGCTTGAGGCCCAGCGAAACTAAGACTGAGGGTGTGATGGAATTTTTTAAAGCACTCGGCGAGATTATACCCGCGTCGGTCTTACGTTTTTGTGTTTATTTTATATTTAAATACGTAGTTTTTATTGGTGGATACGATTTGGTGATTGGTGTGTATCGCGAGGTGGTTGCAAAAGAGAGCTTTTGGGAAGCAATTTTGGGCGATAGGAAAGCGTGGTGCATAGGATGGTTGGAAACGTCGCGGCGATCAACGTCGCTGACGTTGAGGTCAACGCATAAAGAAGTCAACGAACGCGTGCGCGACGCTCGCGCACGTCGCGGCGTCCCAACATTTCGTGGCGATCAGCAGCGGGTTTCTCCTCTCAATCATTAAAGGCAAATGGGAGGCGGGAACCGAGGGATCGGAGGGTGGGAATGTGCCACGAACTTGGGGCGCGCGCGAGGAATCGAGAAGCGGCCGGTGGCGTCAATCTTGAGAAGAAAGAGCATATTGATTTTTATTTTTCTACGTTTTTGGATAGCGGCCGTGTTTTATATATCACATATTGGTATTTACTGCTTATTCATGATGTTCCTAGATCTATACCTAGAGACATTGAACATACGTCACGTTTGAATATGGATTAAAGAATTTATTAATTTATATTATTCATTGATTTATGATTCGTATCATCACGCTTTACATATGTGGATCAATTACATGGTGATGTTTGGCCAACATTAACATGATCATACGAAGACTCAGGATTAGAGATGAGGATACCCTAGGGATATGGTAAACGACGCGGTTGATGACAGATCGGGGAATATTCCCGTGATCGAAGGTGCGATTAAGGTTAGGCTGTTTCAGCATTTCGGTCTGCAGGTTGGGGTGAGAATACGCTCGACTCTCTGCGGATAGGCCCGAATACACCCTGAGGGAGCATCTCGTAAGCAAGATCACCTTGCCCCGTTAATAAATGGAGCATGGCGGGAATAATATCATCTTAGAAACCATCATCGAAGTGACGGGGGAACACTGCTTTCACGAATCTCCGATACATAATGGTGTATTGGAATTCGAGATCGGTTGTTTATTTTACTTTGAGACATTAGTAACCTTATGCACAATAAATGCACATCCAGGATAATATTCTGTGCAAGAAGAGAGAAGTAAAGTCTGCATTGAGTCGACTCACCTATCCGTGGATCGTGTCAGAATTTTCAGGTAATTTTGTAACTGACTACATTACAGGGGCGGCAGCGTGCACTTTGCGCTATGGCGTACATTTACACACCACGTTTTTCGGCTTGTCAGGGCGTGGCCACCGTGGGGTTATTGCAGCGAAAGAAATGCCGCCAGCGGCGAACATTATTCGGTGGTAAGGTACATTTTGTTTTCACGAGATGGGTAATGTTGGTGCACGCAAATGGTTTGAGGGACCCTAACGGCGATCAATGAGGTCCAAATAAGAATGAGAAGCTAAATGCGCATCAAAATTACCTGCGTGAGCGAAAGCGAATGTGATTAGTGCTAGTTCGTCGCGTGATGTGTGTGTGATTTCTTGGGGCGGCGGTTCACCTGACACAGGATCCGAGATTGGGCGGGAGGCGAGAAGTTGGTTTGTTCACGCGTTCCTGGTTTCAGTTTGGCTTAGTTGTTCCTATCTTCTCCACATTCTTGTTTCAATATTTGAAAATGTTTTGCATTTCTCACGCGTATAAGATCAAAGCATATTGATTTGATTTGTCGATTTGTGAAATGTTTGCATATAAAGAAAAGTACGCGATTGTGAAAATGAATCGTTTATACAAATGCACATATTGTCTTTGTATTTTGATATCTTTGAATTTGAATGCCCATGTGGAATGTTAATTGTTTAATTAAAGCATTGGGGTGGGATTTGGTGTTTCTTATGAGGTCGAGTGCGATCGCTGCCAGAACTAAATGTATTGATGCCCTGTCCGCTGGATGTCGCGGCCAATGGGGCGGCGGTGCGCCGGCCAGTGTTCGTGATTGATTTCTGCCGATCCAGCGGCTTCAGCGGGACGTGCGTGTTATAAAATGAATGTTTTTACCTCGAAACTGCGGCAGGCGGTCGATGCCGACTGTTCGGGTATCGAATACCGTATGGGTTAAATTCATTAAAGAGGAGTGGCAGATGATTCGGGTGTTGACATATTGATATTGAAAAACACATGATTACCAATTGAAATGAAAGAGCATTGTGAAGCATAAGCGAGATGGGTTATAAATGAATTATAACATATGAAAGTGTATATTTGGGATGATCGATAGGCAGAGTAAATGATTGTCTATGAAATAAGTATATGTATTGCATTGACAGCATTGATATCCAAAGATTTACAAAAGGGTTTGTTTTATAAAATTATGCTGACAAGTGAAATAGAAGAATGGAGTGTATAGAACCTGCGTCGCGAGCGTATTGTTTTTATCGTGCGCGGTCTGGGTGATTGATAGTGATTGAAGCGGGACCCGGGTGCGGAGCTGAGAGTCATAAAGAATTGCGGGTATGTTCCGGTATATGCATTCACTCATACGTATTAATTTCATTGATATTTTGTAAAAACAATTTGAACTTGAGAACATCTATTTTGTAAATCATTTTAGAAAAATGGAATACTACCTTCATTGTAAATGTATTTTGTTAAATGTTATGGAAGCACATTAAGTTTTGTAAATGTTTTATGGGCACATTAGTTCAATAAGCATGTTTATGGAGCTTGCCCAATAGCACTTCGCAAAGATTTGAGAAAGAAAACGCTTCCGTGTGTATTTGATAAATTGATTGAGTGACATTAGAGCAACCAGGACTGCGTTCGGACATGAGCTTGGTCGGATTGGAAAGGGGTTACATGGTCTTGAAGGAAAAGAGTAGGAATGGATCAATTGACAATTTAAGAGTGCGGGCTGTGATCAAAGGCTACAAACAAACTGAGGGCTTAGATTATTTTGATACATATTTTACTATGGCCCGAATAAATTCTATAAGATGAGATTGCTTGCAATTGCATTAAGAAACAGCAGTGCATCGAATGGATGTGATAACAACTCTTAATGGAGATTTAGATGAAAAATCTACATGGAAGAACAGCTGGGGTTTTTATGCTATGGATAAGAAAAGTAAGTATGTAAATTAGTTAAATCCTTGTATGGCTTAAAACAAGCACTGAAACAATGACATGAGAAATTTGACAATGTTATGATGTCACAGGGATTTAAAATCAATGAATGCCAAGAGCAAAAAATTGTCTATATCAAGGATACAGAACATGAATATGTCATTGTAGGTCTATATGTAGGTGACATGCTTATTGTTAGTAGTGATGGTAAGATGATCATATCTACTAAGAAAATGTTAAATTCAAGGTTTGAAATGAAAGACATGGGACCTGCTGATGTTATATTGGGAATAAAAATCATAAGAACATCAGATGGGCTTATGTTAAGAAGTCGAATCTGATACTGTTGATAATATTCCTATTGGAAAGTTTGATAAAGATAATTCCTAGAATTTCAGGAATACCAATAGATGTATAACTCTACATTATCAAGAATAAGGAGAGAATATTTCTCAAGTAGAATACTCCAGAGTAATAGGTAGTCTAATGTACCTAATGAGTTGTATAAGACTTGACATAGCCTATGCAGTTAGTAAATTGAGTAGTTATACAAGTAATCATGGAGCCAAAGATTGGCTAGGAATTATAAGAGTGCTTAAGTACTTACGATTTACTCATGATTATGGGCTACACTATACAAGATATCTGTTGTGCTTGAAAGGTTACAATGATGCTAATAAAAAGATATCATATTAACAACTAGGGATTCACGGTGATGCTAAAGAAGATATCATATGTTAAAATTCAAAAATCCATAGTGATTATGTGTTTACACTAGGGGGAGGAGCAGTCTCATGGAAATCCTCGAAACAAATGGTTATTTCTAGATCCACAATGAAATTTGAGTTTATAGTATTAGACAAATGTGGGGAAGAGGCGGAATGGTTACACCACTTCTTAGAGGATATTTCGAGATGACCAAAGCATGTGCCTCTATTTTGCATACATTGCGATAGTCAATATGCTATTGGTAGAGCACAAAGCATTATGTATAATGGTAAGAATCTAGTTTCTCTTATTCATTGTGAGCACAATACCATCATACAACTACTCTCGATGAGGTTATCTCAACACTAGACTATATAAAGTCCAAGGGAGGCATTCAGAATCCGGTAACCAAAGGGTTGAATAGAGTTAGTTGAACGTCATCCAGGGAATGAAACTGAGCCCCCACAAAAAAGAATAATTTGATACGGTGGATACCCGACCTAGTTGACAAGAGATGTATCCAGTTAACGCTTGTGGCAGCCCCAATACTGCTTAAATTTTTATAATATTATAAATATATATTCAGATTATCGCAAATAGAACGAACTTGGGTTTCCAGGAATTGTGAAATGTTATGTCGATTGTATATTTAAATGTCAATTACAAAAAATGATATATGATTGAATGGCGATATACTAAAAGTGATTAAACTGATTGGAGCTTAGGAGCCAAACCGGTATAAATGGCAAATTTGGAATTGGTAAAATGAGGACCTAAGGGTTAAGAATAGAATAAGCTTAAATGCTAAGTGAGATTAAGCTGGTAGTGAAAGTGAAAATGAAGACCAAGGAGAAAAAAAATGAGAAGCAGATTTGATGTTGGCAAAGTCGAAACATGACCTTACACTTAAAATGAGAAATAAGACCAAATAATCAGTGGTCTTAGAGAACTTGTTGTGCATTTGAGGAAGCAAATCCATTTTTGAGGAGAGAAAGAGAGAAAGAGAAAAAAAGGGGAGAAAGGAAACTGGGAGCTTGATGAATAAGATTTTGGTTGGGTTTCTTCCCACATTTTCTTGCTCTTTTTGTGAATCAACAACAGAGGTGAGATTTGGAAAGAAACTAGGTAAGAAAACAAAACCTAACTTTCCTCTTTTGTGATTTTTGATTTGGAAAAATCCTGGCAGTAAATCGGGGTTTATTGAGGTTCAACCACTTTTGAGGAGTTGAAACTGAAGTTGGATTCCATGGTGGGTTATGATATACATGAGTTTAGAGAATGTACTGAGTTATTAGACGTGGCAAAATTGCCATTTGGGGCGAGAACCCACGATGATACCGATGCAGAAGAGATGAATGTCGATACCGTGAACCGGTTCAGTGAATGCAAGTAACCAAAAGTTGATTGGTACCCCGGTACCGTCTGATAAAGGACTAGAACGTGCACGATCAGGTGATGCTTGATACTAATGCTTTAATGGCCCTGGATTTTGTGCCACAACATTGTTAAAGTCATATTTATTTTTGTCGATATTGTGGGGAACCTATTGTAAATGACTAATGGGGGGTTCAAATAAGATGAGAGCCTTCAAAATTAAAACGCACCGTACCTCGCGACTCGGCGATATTGGATTAGCCGTGAGAAGGTGCTAGTTTACTGGCTGCGAGTATTGATGTGATTTTCTGGGAATAGATGGGGATCCGCTAACGGGACCCAAGATTGAAGGCAAAGGTAGAAAGAAAGAGATAGATTGGTTTGATTCCTATCTTCTCATATTAAGTTTCAAGATTTGAAATGTTTGTTCCTATCTTCCTCTTCAGTTTCAGATTTGAAATGTTTTGTTTCAAATCTTGTAAAAGAAAACATGTGGAAAGTTTGTTTAAGTCAGTTGAGGTAATTGATTATTGAAATGTTTGCATTGTAGAAAGTGTAGCAGGTGACCGGAAAATGAGCTGGTTTATACAAATGTGCATGTTATGTATGTTACTCTGGGTTGAATGCATAATAGGGCCGGCGAACCGTTTAATTAAAGTAAGATGGTGGTATGCAACAAGAGATTCAGGTAACATATGCATGCCTTAAAGCAGCGTGTGGGTGTCGCCTCAGATCCAGCAACTGCAGCGAGACATTGCTCGGTAGTGTTCGCGGGTCGGTTGTAACTTTCCGGTTAAGCGACTGCGAGACGGTGTGTTATAACAAATGTTTTTTATACCGACACGTAGCTCGGAAGGATCGTGCGGTGATTCCGATATCACTGTATATGAAAACATAGAGTTAAATTTGTTAAGAGGCAGGGAGTGAATTGACTTTGAGATTGTTGACATGTTAGATTAGAAAAGCATGATTCACAGTGAAATGAAAAGAGCATTGTGAAATGCATGGACTGATTATAAATGATATATTGCATATGAAAGTGTATATTTGGATTGATCAATGAACCATAGAATTATTGTATATGAAATAAGTATATATGTATTAATATGAGCATTACGATCATCCGGAAATTTGAAAAGTTTTGTTCTTGGTAGATACATTATTTGACTTAAGCTGAAACAAAGAATGGAATTGTATAGAGCGCGCGTAAGCATGAAAAATACTTAGCGTGTGGTATTATCTATCTTGTGAATGCCAGGTCTGAACATGAGCGAAAGGCAAGATCGAGGGAGCGCGTGGGGGTCATAGAAAAAGATTTGCGGTATGCTCCGACATATGAATTACTATTTTCTTTATTGATATTTTGTAAAAACAATTTGAATGCGAATATCTAATTTGGCGTCATTTTTAGAAAAAGGGTTTGATCCTGCCTTTGCCAAGCGGCTTTGTACTTTTGTATAAATGTAATGTGACGGAATATTTCACCTCTTTACGCGGCTTTCGCATATTTGAAGAGCTTTACATGCCGGGGTGAATGTAGCAGCTTCGCATGTTTTGATAAATGATTTTGATGTCAGGAAGTGATATAGTGGTATCGAGCATCCGGGATCTGGACTGGGACTTCGCCGATGGAGTCCCGGGCCCGAAAAAGGGTGCTACAGTACCATACACCCACGCTTGCGATATATTCATACGCAATACAAATATAATCACACGTTTTCAATATCGTAGCTCTATACTACTTGATAACTTTGTTACGATAAATCGATTGCAATTTCATTTAAAATAACATTTCAAATGCTCGTTTTGTAAAGGATAATTAACCTTATGAACATATATCACGTAAACTTATCATTTTAAGCAAAGGGGCCCATCATTTTTTCACAAATGCATTTTTTTTGCTTTCATTCGATATGGCATTATATGCTCATTTGGTTAATTTCCCACCTTGATACAATACGACATTATTAGCCGTTTTAAATATAAAAAACATTTACAAAAACAAAATCAGAGTTCACTTTTTGATTTATAGTTTCAATACAAAAATAGTCAAATCAAATTTATGTGTGTGCATATGACGAGGAGCTTTTTGCCATCATCCTCCACGTGGCATTGATGGGTGACTACGAGATCTTGCGGCCCTTGCCTTTATACTGTTACTCGATTACTGCTTGCGATGACAAAAACAACGGCGCTAGCGTTTCATGCTTAGTGGTTCTATATAGTTCTCTCTTTCCATTTCATTTAATATAAATCATGCAATTTTCTAAACAATAACTAACATTTTTGAACCGTCAGTACAATACAATTCATATATTCATTTTCATATACATTCATTTCAGGTTTATTGATGGAGCTAAATAACAAAAAAATTTCATATGATATATCATTCAAAACAAAAATCTGCATTTCCACGAGTGCATCATTTCAACTTGCCCTTAAGCAATTTGGCAGCACATGCTTTCGATTCGCACATGATAACGAATCACCTATAGGATCTCGCTAGGTTGCGGTGACCGATATAAAACATTTTTGTTTCATGTTGCTTCTGATACGATCATGGCCCCGAGGCTGGCGACTAGTTATTAAAAATCGGGTCGTGAACACTACGATCTTGTCGTGGTACGAATGGGGTGACTTGCATCATTACACGTTCGTCCAGCGATCTTGCTGTTTGACCAGTATACCAATCTATCCTCAACTTCCGGGTATGATTCACCTTCTATTAAGGGCGTTGAATCATTTATAGCAAATACATGCGGCATGCCACATTTGCCACACTGTGTTCGCATTTTAATCCTGTATTTTTCATATGCAAATCATTTCACAATCAATTGCGCAAATCAGGAGTCAAAACAAATCAAAAAATGCTTTTCAGCATAAATCATTTTGAAACCAAATTCTAGATCATTTTATCAATCATGATTCAAACACTTTGGAGTCTAGAGAGAGGAGTGGAGGAGCAAAACTCCCGAAAATGTGGAAAGCAAAAGAGTTGAAGAGCAAACCAAAAAGCTTGTTGCACTTGATTCAATCTCGGAATCTCCAATCGATTCATGCACTTTCCTCATATATCTTCACCCTATTCCCAATACAATTAACAAATCTTATTATTAGTAAGGTATTCTAGGAGTTCTTTTCAGGTTTACTTTCTACCTGACTCCCATTTTCCATACATTATTTCTTTCTTTTTCCTTAATTCTTCCTCCTTAGAAAATCCTTAACATTTGTTTTAGGCATTGTTATGCCTCATTTTTAATCCTATTTTTGGGTTATGGGATGCCCACACGGTTCACTTACACTTAGGGGGATTCGGGAAAGGAAAACTCAACTTAAACACTAACACAACCAAGTAATTAGTACACTTGGTGCTACAATCAAATTTTTAGCAAATATGTGAGAACCAAATTGTAACTGCGGATCGCAGAGAGAGTTAATGCGTTATGATCTGCCAGCGGTGTATAAAGTGCCAGTAATACATTATTGGTATTTACGGAGACTATTGGCAGGAAATGATAAAATATCAGTTGAGGTTTTGTGTATGAATAAAGGGTACAATAGTGTCGATAAAGAAAAAAAAAGGATATGAAAAGCATTAAACATGTAGAGATGAATATAATAGAAATAAAACAAGTTACAATTGCAATATTAAAGAGATGAAGACAGAAAAATTGCAATTAAGGGAGAAGTGGAAAATATAAGGGGAAATAAAACCAAAATTTCATTTTGATTAGCCAGTGCCTAGCAAACCCGTGGGAGGAGAAAGAAAAAGAGCAAGGAGAGAAGAAGAGGAAGAAGAAGGAGGAGGAGAAGTCCAAAGATCAAGGTATGTTTGTCTTGGAATCAAGTATATTTGGATTCTCAAGGCTTGGTATAGAGATTAGATCCTCCTTTAGTGCAGGTTTGATAAAGATCCACATAAACCTTTGAATTGTTGGGGTTGAGAGTAAAACTTTAATTGGTGGAGGAAAAATGCAAATGGAATCATCACATTTATGTGTGGTTTTTATAAGGAGATGGTGGACCTTAGGTAGAGTTCTTGAATTTCACCTAGGGAGGTTTTGTGGTTTGAGTTCAGCACCAATTCAGAAGTGTTGTGAAGTTGTTTTGGATTAGATTTCCATGATGATTCTTGAGGTGTTATGACCATAAGTTGTATGAAGTGAAAATGGTGCCAAAAGTGGCCCAGCATCTGGGCAGGAGGGGCCCCGAGGAGGGTGTGGGGCCCACGAGGGTGTGCAGGTACACCACAGACCAACATATGCGGTACATGTCCCAACATGTGCACGGTACATGCCAACGAAGCTGGCATATTACCGGTACATGTCGGAGTGTACCGGTATGTGAACCTCATGCAGAAATGTATGTTTGTATAATTGGCCGGTCAGATCCCACCCGATGGTTCAGAACCTTGAAATGATTAAGATAGGTTACGGGCATAAGATTGAACTTCCGGCAGAAAAAGTAGCGTTACCTGATAGCACCGGCGATATGGATTGAGGATGTGACTAAGTCTAGGAAATGCGTTAAGTTATGCGTTACGTAGGTAATTAACAAACTAGCAGGTATTCGGGTTGAGTGTGTAGGTTAAAAAGCAAGGCGGGAAAAAGTGTGGAGCGTGATCAAGCAGCAAGCAAGAAGTGAAAAGGTGTTCTAAACTGTTTTTCAAATACTAGTGTATTATTATTATTATTATTATTATAAAGCTGTTTGCTTGGTATTTCATGGTTTTGATTGCAAACCATTTTCAAGAAAGCAGCTTGATGAATTAGAAATCAAGCAAATGGTTTTGAAAGGTCAAACCATTTTTTGAAAAGCAAGCATTGGTTTTAAATTGTAAAAACCATTTTTCAAGCAAGCAAGCAAGTAAGTAAATGGTGTTTGAATAATTAGACCATTTTTCGAAACAAGCAGCGAGTAAACAAATGGTTTTTGAATAAATTAAACCATTTTTTCAAAAAGCCGAGCATAAGCAAAAGCAAGCAAGCAAGCAAAAAACAGAAACATAAGCGAAGCAAGCAAATGAGGACGCCCATGAAACCATTTTCAAAACTAGCGGTACAAAAGAAAATTTGCGAAAGGCAGGCCTTCCACAGTTCTAAGCAAGCAAGCGGGTCAGGTATTAAAATGCGTTACGCGGTGGTGTTAGGATCTCATATGCATTGTAGTTTTTCACGGTCGACAAACTTTGGGTCATACATCATGCATTTAAAGGAGGCAGAGTAACGCGATACGAGTATATAAGGTTATGACTTAACTAGTATGGTGATGGCGACACGAGGTCAGATTCCACCGCATATTCAGGAAAAAGGTGACGGACCACGAGGTCCTTCCACCTTGCGGTGATGCGAGCTCACGTGTTCACTAGGATTTCGCGAGCAAAAATAGGCCTCCGGTGGTTGATGTTTTATACGGCGTGATATCGGGTTTTGAAAAATGTCGACCATTGGTTCCGCGATTAACCTAGGCTTCAAAGTGAGTTTAAAGCAAAAGCGGTTGAGCGGCTCCGTTTAGGGCTCAAATGTTAGATTGAGCCAAGCTCCCGTGGGATTTTAAAGCAAGCCCGGTTGATCCAGGCTCCGTTTTTATTTTCAAAAGCATACGGTTGAGCGACTCCGTTTTATAGAAAAAGTTTTGAGAAGTATGCACCGCAGGTTTACGTGAAGAGTTTTAGAAACTTTCAAGCAAGATAAAGCAAGCAAGCAAGTATTAAAAGTTTATTAAACTTTTAAAAGCAAGCAAGCAAAGAAAAGTTTTAGAAACTTTTAAAGCAAGCAAAGCAAAGTAAAGCTTATGGAAAATATTTGTAAAAGAGAGTTTTACATTTTTGAGATGTTTTCACGGGAAAAGCAAGAAAACATTTTATAAAAGCATACCTCAGCGAGCTGGTTTGCTCATTATTTTGTGTTTAAAAACTATTTTCAAGAATGCAAGTGCGCAGAATCTTTGAGGGCTTTCTAATAGGATTCAATCACGACATTGTACAAGAATCTTTGTGAGTGAATATTATCGTGAGGAAAGATTTTAGAATATGTATAATGTGGAACATATGTATGGCACATAGTTTAGTATTGTGAGGAAATGTGTTAGTTGTTTGGTTGCCATATTTGGATATAGTGTAAGTGAATATATCTGAGGATTTGGGTCCATACTATGAGCCAGATCATCTTTGTAGGGTTTTCCATTTCTTAGATTTTACCAAATCTAAGTTATAAATAAAAAAGAAAAAATTTTATACGGTTTAAGCAAGCGTGGAAGCCAGCTTCACGGGAGTTTCTGGTTGAGCAGGGTGCGGTGGGGATTTTTATTGGGTGGCCCGGGCACACCCGCCCGGCTGAAGGGGTGGGGGTGTGTCAAGTTGATAACCAGAAACATAAGTATTGGCAACCATGCATGTTCAAACTTGAAGTACATATATTGAGTGATTAGTATTATCTAGTTGATATTTTTGGAAGTACAACGCTATGTGGGGAAAGAAGGGCGTAAAGAGACCGATCTAAGGAGAGTTATTCCGGCGATTGTCCGGCGTCTGAAGTACACGAGAGATGGCCGACTTGCGTGGTAGGTTCCACTACGCCTCGCAGAATCGGCCTCCCGGCCACGATGAACCGACTGGACCATCAAGACCCACGGAGGGAGGCTGAGAGTCTTCAGGATTATTCTGACGAGAGCAAATTAGCCGCAGTACCTGAATCAGTGTCATAGTGACCGTCGGCGGTGAGAGCCTCCGCAGCCACCTAGAGGGCACATGGAGAGAAGCAGGGAGGTTGATAGAGAAATGCAGCCCAGGCGCCAAACCGCTATGATGGCGATGGTGATCGAGAAGAAACGACTGAGTTATGGGGCTGGGGCGGTAACGGGGGTTTATGGAGTTATGGGCTGCACACGGACCAAGAAGAAAAAGGATTTCCAGGTTTTTCGATGGAAAACGAGGGCTAAGGTGGTGGGATGCCGTAGAGAGGGAGGTGTCACGATGGCATATCATGGGACCAATTTCAACCATTTGAAAGTGTTGATAGGTTCTTTCCTCAAAAAGTCATGGGATTTAAGAGTATTGAGGGTGCTTCAAATTAGAACATAGAAGTACATCTGTGATATCCGTATGAGAAGTTCTCGGAGTGGTCGAAGGAATTGGTTCCACATATTAGCTTGCAGGATGACGAGTCTGGTGCAAAGGTTTTTATCGGGGACTACGGCAGGATCCCGAGTGCATTATCGGTGGTCCTCGGGCATATAGATTTGGGGGACAGTTGAAGGCCGCTCGGGTTGGTTGAGGCTCAAGTACCTACAACTTATGTATGTCGAAGTAGCGAGGAAAGTAAGAGTAAGAGGAGTGCACACGAGACACGCGCGATCCCAGCGAAGCTTCTGGGCGATGCGTTAGAAAAAGAAAGCACCGAGGCATGGATTCACCTGAGCCGAGGTGCGGTCGATGAGCTATCTAGTCGAGGGGATCGGCCAGGCCCCGATTGCTGCCGGTGGCACCCTCGGTATTCCTTACGTATGTCGCATGTGTCGGGAAAGCGAGCACCATGGGGAGTGTAGAGGTCGATTATAGGGTGTTTCAAGCGTGGCCGGGGAGAGGAGCGGCATTTCATTAGGGTGCCCTCGGTTACGATTGGTGCGGAGGGTGTCGAGTGGCTTGATCCCAGCTACACCGGCCACGGGGGTGAGCACTCATAAGTGGTCGGGGGAGGTGTCAGCGAAGGCCGCACCGACGCGGTAGAGGTGGCGGGTGTTGAAGGCGAGAAGCGGTGCGGGATACGAGCAACCCGCACTGGGCAAGTATATCTTTATTGACTTCGGCAAAGAGAGGGATGCGGCTCGGATAAGCTGGTCCAGCGGTATTATTTCATCGCGAGCATGATGCATATACATTACGGTGGACCCGGAACTACGCATTCGGCCCGTCAGCCGTTCTTAGATCGTTTTTCGGATAGAGCCCGACCATTAGAGGTTAGTATGAATTTCCCGCTTCCGGTTGGAGATTGGATTGCCTGATGATCAAATTATTCGAGAGATCAGTAGGTTCCTGGTTGAAGCCAGGGGTTCCAGCCGAGATCATGGCTTTGGAAATATAGTTTTGATCGCTAGGTTTCTCGTGGTGTCGGATTGGTGCAAATCTGCTCCATACGAGCCAGTGGGTGCCCATGAGATAAGGACCACTGACAGGGTGGAGGTAAAGGTTGAAGGATGCGTAAGAGAGTTATCTTCTACTGGCCTCAGTCCTCACCTGCGTGTGTAACACAAAATGCTGGCAGTAAAGATCCAGGGAAGGTATCCGCTCATGTGGTGAAACCGAAGAAGAAAAGGAGTTCTCATGATGAGTCGGATTATTTAAAGAAGTTCAGTATGGCTTTAGGATAATATATTGGAGACTCCACCTCCAGAAAGAAGGTGGAGTTCTGTGGAGTTACAGTCCCGGGTAGGCCATTCCGTTCTCTTATAAGAATGGCTTCTGAGTTGGGAGCCCCTAAGGCCGAGTTAGAAAAAACATTTAAGTAAGGGGACCCCGTCCCGACAACATATCCGTGGGGGAGCTCAGTTCTCTTGTTGAAAAGATGGGAGATTTGCGGTTTATGTATAGATTAAGAACAGTGAGAACGAGTTACCATCATGATGGGTATCCACTCTAGGATAGATGGGATTGTTTGATCAAGCTCCCAGGATCTCGAGTATACTCAGATAGACAGAGAGTGGGGTGTCATCGATTAAGAAGGTGATGTACACTGGAAGGCTGCGTACAGGAGACCATCACAGAGCGTGCGAGTTTTTGGTGATGCCATTTAGTTTTGACTAATAACTCAGAAGCGACGTTTATGGACTGATTTCCGATGTTAACGTAGTGCCGGATAGGGTTGATATGGATTTAACAAATCGATATCTATTGTCTTATTCGATGAGGGTAGTTCCACAGAACATTGAAACACACGGTTATGTCTGCAGGTTTAAGGGAGAAGCCGTTCATATGCCCGGGATTCTTGAGCAGTTGTCGATTTTTAAGCTGAACAAGATATCTTGGCGTTCCTAAGTCAAGCGATTGTGGGTTGTGATTTGACCGGATCCTAGAAAATAGAAGCGATGGTAAGTGGAAGCCACCGGAAATAATGTGTCGAGAAGGTGGGAGCTTCCATGGTTGAGAATGTACTCAGAGAAGTTGTTGAGGGGGTTCTCAGGAACGCGACCTTGACGGCGTGGCGAGGAAAGATGTTAAATATCAGAAGGTGATTGGTTGATGCTGTGGCGCGTTTTGAAAGAAGTTAAAGTAGATTGACTTCAGCCAGGTTCACTAACACCAAATGTGGAAGAATCGGGTTGTGGTTTATAAAGTGTTACTTCCCGGCCGAGCCTTGGTTGTTTTTGTTCTAAATACGATAAGGTGATTACATATGCCTCCCAGAGTATGTAAGAAGCACGCTGAGGGAAGAGTACCCTCCACACGACTGTAAACTACTTTGCGTGTCGTGTTTGCACTCGTATGAGAACATGCCTTTACTCATGATGTTCACGCCCATGGATCTTTACGGACCGTAAAGTCTTTAATTCATTTTCTGTAAAAGTTAAACTTGGTAAGAAAATGGTTTGAGTTGATTGGAACCACGGCGCCTTATCAGGTACCATCCCGGGGAAAAGAGCTAATGTCGTAGCGGAGATGCACCTTAGTAAGCGACCAGAAGTTTGTACATTCTCCACGTAGAATCGAGATTGCATCTTCCTTATTGGTGGACACAGGGGAAACGACCAAGAGTGTGATATTGGAGGTTGAGGATTAGAACCTTGTTGACGTTTCATGTTAGATAAACTTCTAGTGGATCGGATTACAGCGAGAGCGTCAGCGGGGATCACAAATGATTAACAGGAAGAGATAGAGAAAGGAAAGAAAGCGGGGAGTTTAGATTAAGAGATGATGGCATGATAGTAGCCGAGAGAGATATTATTGATAACGAGTATGGCCGGAGTGAAGAAGTGACATTGTGGAAGAAGCACACCTCATCTGGCTGGTATGCTATGCATCCCGAATGTGCTCGGGGGTAATGTATAAGAACTTTTGGTGTGCGGTGGAATGGGATGAAGAAAGCCAGCAGTTTTGGATTTCCCCAGGTGCTGGCTGTCCCGGCCCGGGTAAAATGACATCAAAGCCCGCGAGGGGAAGATCTGAGTTACTCCTTTATTCAGTGTGAAGGAAAATGGGGAAAGAATTACTATGGATTTTACGGCAGCGGGTCTTCCACGAGACTTCAGAGAGCAACATGATGCGATCTGCCGGGTAATAGTTGTCGTTTGGCAAATGCGCTCTTCTACGGAGACTAATGTTGAAATTCATTGGAAAAGACGGCGAAGTTATGTAGATGAAGATAGTGAGCTTCAATAGGGTTCAGTTTCGATAGACAATGGGAAGTGAGGAGGGCCCGGTTACATCCGGGTTTTAACTGAATTTGCGGCGGTGTAGAGTACTGCCTATTTAGCACGGCATTTCATCCTCAGGAGCCGGATGGCCGGTCGAGAGGAGCGACGACGTTAGAAGGAATATCTTTAGCTGTGTAATGAATTCAGGAGGTCGAGGTCTGCTCACTTGGCACTGTGGGTTGCCTACAACCGGCCGCCTCCAGGCCCGGTATAGATGTAGCTCATTGAGAGCCGACAGGAAATGTGGGGCACTCAGTGTCTTTGGGATGAGGGTTGGTGAGAGAAGACTAGTAGGCTGAACTAGTGAGTGCTTTAGAGAAAGTGAAAGTTACGTTCGAGTGATAACTTGAAGATGGCAAAGAGATAGGCCAGAAAAAGTTATGAGGACAACACGTCGTAGACTTGGGTTCGAATGGGTGACAGATAACTGAGAAAGATTTCACCCCCCTTGGAAAGGTATTGTTGAATTTGAAACGAGGGTAGCAGTACGAGGGCTGTTGGGAGACACTATGAATTGTGAGCAAAGTGGGACCGGTAGCTTATAAGTTGAGATTACCCACAGAGTTATCAAAGATTCATGACCTTCCGTAATGTCGATGTTGAGAAGCTTATATCCCGGATCCTTCACATGTATTGAGAGCCGCGAAGTGCAATTAAAGGAGGAATTTGACTTATGAGGAGATACGTGCAGATTGTGAAGCTGCGAAAACGGTGTTGAAGCAAAAGTGATTCCATTAATTGGGATCGCTATGGAAGAATCCGAGGGGAGGCGACTGCCCGGGGGCAGGCTCGGATGCGCCATCAGTACCCTCAATTATTTTTCGGATGAGGTATTTTTCCTTTCGCTCTTTTGGAATTTGGTTTGTTGTCGACTCGAGGGGTGAAATGTTTCCTAAGGAAGGGAGGATTTTGTAACACCAGATCGGGAAGTGTACAGTACATGTCTTGTGGGGTGTACATAAAATTGCAGGAGTGTCACATTGTAGTATTTTGGAACTAATGTAGGAAATGATAAAATATGGAACCAGCTGTGTGTATGAGAATAAAGGTACAATTGTCATTGAAAAGGATATGAAAAGCATTAACATGTAGAGATGGGCCATGTAGAAATAAAACAAGTTACAATTACAATATTAAAGAGATGAAGACTAAATTGCAATTAAGGGAAGGAGTGGAAAATATAAAGGGAAATAAAACCAAGAGCTGTTTTGATCATCAAAGTGCCCTAACAAACAAGTAGGAGGAGAAAGAAAGAGCTGAGGAGAAGAAAGAGGAAGAAAGAAGGAGGAGGAGGGTCAAAGATCAAGGTATGTTTGTCTTGGAATCAAGTATATTTGGATTCTCAAGGCTTGGTAATGGAGAGATTAGTTCACTCACTTTGGTCCCTGAGTTTTGATACCAAAGGATCATAGAAACCTTTGAATTGTTGGGGTTATGAGAGTAAAACTGAGCCAATTTGAAAACTCTTTCATGAATATACATTTATGTGATTTATAAAGTAGTGGACCTTAGGTAGAGTTCTTGAATTTCACCTAGGGTTTTGTGGTTTGAGGTTCCAAAGCACCAATTCAAGTGTTGTGAAGTTGTTTTTGGATGATTTCCATGATGATTCTTGAGGTGTTATGACTTATAGAAGTTGTATGAAGTGAAATGGTGCCAAAAGTGGCAAAAGAACAAATCGGGCAAAGCCCGGTGGTGTCGGTACATGTACGGGGGGTGTACGGTACACCCACCAGGCACCAACATGTGCGGTACATGTCCAACATGTGGCATCGATTTTATGCCAGCGAAGGAAATGCAACATGTACCCGGTATGTCGAGGAATGCTGCAGGTACATGTGAGCCCAAAAATGCGAGAATCTTTATGTTTTTTGTACTGTTAAGCCCGATTAGATCCGCAGATGGTTGGGAACTTTTATTGATGATTAAGATGGGTTCGAGATAAGATTGGAGACTCGGCAAAAGTAGGCACCCTCGCCGCCTCGGCGACGATGACAGATTGAAGTGTGACTAAGTCTAGGAGATACGTTAAGTTATGCGATTACGTGTGAGCAATTGTATTTCTTACGTATTCGGTTGAGAATGTGTGAGTTAAAAAGCAAAGGCGAGGAGAAAAGGGTGTGGGCAATGATCAAGCTTAGCAAGCAAAAAGAAGTGAGTGTTCTAAGCTGCCTCATTTTCCAAATACTAGTGTGTTATGTGTATTATTATTAGAAGCGTTTCTGCGGTATTTCATGGTTTGATTGCAAACCAATTTTTCAGAAGCTAGCAAATGAATGAATCGAGCAAATGGTTTTTGAGGTCAAACCATTTTGAAAAGCAAGCATTGGTTTTAAAATTACAGCAAAACCATTTTTTGAAGCAAGCAAACAAACAAAGTAAATGGTGTTTTTGAATAATTGGAGCCATTTTCAAGCAAAGCAAGCAAGTAAGCAAATGGTTTTGAATAATTAAACCATTTTTCAAAAGCAAGCAAGCAAGCGAAATGGTTTTAAATTGGCAAAAACCATTTTTCAAAAGAAGCTAAGCGGCAAAAGCAAGCAAAAGAAAGGCCTGAACGAGGGCCTTCTAGTTCTAAGCAAGCAAACGATTGAGAAGGTATTCGTGCGTTACGGTGGTGTTAGGATCTGCCACAGCCATTGTAGTTTTTGCACGGTCGGCGAGCAGGTCACTACATCATGCATTTAAAGAGGCGGGTGGCGCGTGCGGGCATAAGGACCTGAGCTCTAAGGTATGGTGATGGCGACGAGGTCAATTACCATATTCATCGGAGAAAAAAGGTGACGCGGACACGGAGTTCACTTCCACCGCACGGTCGATGCTTTGTTTTTATACGCATGATATACGGTTTAAAAAATCAACGGCGGTTCACGGTCGCCCTAGGCTTCCGTGGGGATTTTAAAAGCAACGGTTGAGCCAGGAGCTTCCGGGCTTTTTATTTTCAAAACATACGGTTGAGCCCATGCTCCCGTTTTTATGAAAAGAGTTTTGAGAAATTTTTAAAGTAAAGTTTCAGTGAAAGGTTTTTAAGAAACTTTCAGCAGAATAAACAAGCAACAAGTAATAAAGTTTATTAAACTTTTAAAAGCAGAAAGCACAAGTACAAAACGGCAAGCAAAGAAAAGTTTTAGAAACTTTTAAAGCAAGCAAAAGCAAGTAAAAACTACGGAAAATATTTGTAAAGAGAGTTTTACATTTTTGAGAGATGTTTTCTGAAAAGGCAAAACATTTTATAAAAGCATACACTCACGCGCGAGCTCGTTTAGCTCAAATTATTTTGTGTTTTTAAAAACTATTTTCAGTGTGAGTGCCTTGAAAGAGCGGTGAGCACAATAGGATTTTGTCGACATTGTACAAGTCTTTATGCAATTGCGTGTATGTAAAGGAAAAGACTTTGAATATGTATAATGGAACATATGTATGTACATAGTTTAGTATTATTGAGAGTGTTGGTGTCTTCGGTTGCCATATTTGAATGGGTGTAAATTGGATGTATCTGAGTTTGGAATTATACTATATGCAGCTTCGTCATCTTTGCCGAGGTTTTTCATTTGCTAAGATTTTACCAAATCTAAGTTATAAATAAAGAAAAGGCACGCCTCTGGGTTTAAGCAGCGATACGACCGCTTCACGGGGTTCCCCAGTAGTTAGGGTAGCACGGCGGGGATTTTGTGGAGTGGCCGATACACCCGCGACTGGAAGGGGAGTGAGGGTGTATATAGTACCATTCAATAGCATATGGTTAGATTACAGACTCAAGAGCTTTCCGTGAAGTCCCGAGAATGCGCGAATGTCGGATTCGAACGAAAAAGATTATGGTTGATTGAGTTTGGTATCAATTTCGAAATGCAGAACTCTCCAGAAATTTAGCGGGGCTGCCTCCCTGCAATTCACGACCCCTATGAAATTTTTCGCAGGAGTTGCAAAAATTTCTGCGACTCTCGATTTGCTAGTTTTCTTTTTCCTCCTTTTTCATGTTTTAATCCACTTAAACACAATTGTGACTTATAAATCGGTCATTTGCGGTTTCTTAATAGAAACGCACATGCTGTTTTCTTGATAGTACAATTTACGAAGCCACTTTACACACCACTCGAAAACATCATTTTTGGTTCAAAAGCGAGCACACATTCATGTTCATACAAGGACAATGGTTGTTGAAAGGAACAACCTAAAACTTAATAAGGAGAGAAATGAAAAACGAGCAAGAAAAAGGAGTCGTTTGGTCTCTTTCCTTTAGTCTTGATCTTAACTGGGGCTTTATCTTCTCGGAGCTCCCTATTCCGGCACAAGCGACGAGGGAAAAATACAGAGGAAATATCCAGGTTGACCATTCTAGGGTTTCCGGAGTTAAGAGTTGATTTCTACCAAATACTCCTAGCTTTTCCCGTACATCACGGAGCTGGGGGATTACATACGTCACAGGGGGCCAACCACTGGTTTTTGCTTGACTGGTAAAAAGCGGCTTCACCATAGACCGACTACGTTTGTCAATTTAGGTGCAGTCGGTTAGAGCTTGGAGCGCAGAGATGAAGCGGTTGGAAGAATGAGACAATTTCGCGATTTTCGGTTCTCAAAATGGAATGTGTGGGAGATGAGGGTTTGAGAGAGGGTTGCGTGAAAGTTGCGAGATGAGAGAGGTAAAGGGAGGAATGAGAGGAATGAAATGTCTCTCAAGACCAATATTTTGGTCTTTTAATCCAAATCCCTTCACTAAAACCTTACGTTTGACTACATGACCCATTTTTCTCATTTTTCTCACTTTAAAGCTTCATTTCACTTTCATTTTCATTTCATTTAATTTCATTTTCATTTTAACATTTACACTCATCGTTTATGACCCTTAGGTCTTTATTTGATATTTTTACCAAATTTATTTGGCTCATGTAAAGTTTTCGGGTTTTTATCATTTTTTTCTTTTTTAGCCATTTAAACTCCAGAAAAATATAATTTAATTTATTTTACACCCTGAACATGTTATAAAAGCGGCCGGGGCGATGGCTTCGAGAAAGTTCTGGGAGATCCCGAGATCTGGAGTTCGAAAGGGTTAAATAAACTCATATAGAGACTTGGTTATATCGCATGGAAGTCTTCTCTTGTCCATTCATATGATGAAATATGGTGATGCTTGTAAAAAGGAAGGATTAAGCTATGCTAACCCAATAATCTCTATGTGTCTGAAAATGAAACTAGGCCGAGGGGTAGTTGCTCTTGAATTAGGAGCTATGTAAGAGTGAAGCGGGACCGCTTCAAAGGAGATGAATGGGACACAATTAGGTATTAGCTCTTGGGAACTGGCGCATGCCTATGGCGATCGGGACATAAAAGGTGAGAGACACAAATGTGTTAGGAAGATTCAGGTGTAGATGCATGATCTACACAAATGGAAGAACTCTGAATGGAAGAACAATTTAAGGAAATATGTTCTACGGTTTGGTTAGTAGAGTAAACAAATTTCTACGAGGAAGGTTCAAGAGGTAACACCTACCTCTCACATGTAAGGTTTTTCAACTTAGTTGGCTTTATCGATGCCCTTGTCATATTTAGTCATCAATTCATTAATGTACAGCAGGGCATTGTTGGAAAATGGTGGGGGTAATTAATAAGCTGTGCCCACATACGTGTTCGGGAATCGAATTCATTATGTTGAGTTGGATTCTAGGGGCTTTAAAAATATTCAACTGCCTTACACGGCATTCCCAATGGTCATGTGTTGAGTTTCTAGGAATCATAATTCATTATGTTGAGGTTAGATTCTAAGAACTTGAAAGCCCATTCTTGCACCTTATGACATTTCAATGGTCAGGTCTCCTTCTCTAAAGTCTATAAATAGAGGGTGCCAAATTTTCTTTAGACATCTGGCACAAAGCTTATAGTTTTAAGTTCCTCTGTCCCTCTCCCTTCTTATGTGATATGATAACACCTTCGGTGTGTTGGAGTGGTTATAAGTGTTAGCTGGCCATATTGCTCTTGGGTCCCACCAGTATTCTCAAATTTATAATAAATATAATTTATTATAAGACAGGTTGCCAACCCATAATAAATATAATTTTACTGTGCTATGAAGCGATTGTATAATAAATATAATTTGTATGACGATTATTCCCTTGATGGAATGGGTTTTTAAGGTTTCTACTGAGACTTTTCATCTGAATATTTTCCATACACATTTTTGAATACGAGGAAACGAGAAAAAAAAGAAAGAATTTTCTATTCTTTGGTTTTTCTCTAAGTGTTCTAGACGGTTCTACGTCTGATTCATTGTGCCCACACACATCCATACCACCCACAGGATAGATACGGAAAATCGGAACTGGTCTGGTCTTGTGTATGATTATGGAGTGGCGGTTGGTGGGCGTCTAGAGATCAGATTGGCGGATCACGCAAATCTACAAATGAAATTTATTTAATATTGAATTTTGATACAGGTTGCATGTTTAATCATATTCTTCGAATCCATGCGTATTATTGTTTTCACTTCAATTGGTATCGAGCATGCTATGATTAGATATGTGTATCTAGGTATTAAATAATGCATCTGTTGATGTTGATTTAGTACTTATATGGCGCTGGGATTATTTGTTGTTAGATCGCATGATTAGATGCGATTAATTTTTATGATTTTGTTCATGAATGGATATGTATTATTTAATGGTTTAGATCCATGGTAGATTTTGATTGTATTTGTATTAATTTTTGGGTTTGTAACGGGGGTGGTCGTAAGATCGAGGTTTCCTTCCTGGTTCGTGACCAGTATTTACGTTTTTAATTAAAATAGTTGTAATTTTTAAATTTCGATATCACGTAATCGTACACCCTTCATTATTTGGAAGCGGGAGAAGATGCGGACACCATCTCGAGCATTGACCGCAGGTGACGCAGTTAGAGGAGAGAGCAGCGTCGAGCAGGGTCGGCCCGATTAGAGAGATAGTCCTTGCGGCGCTATGGCGGTGGAAGTTCTGGCGGCGGGTCTCAGCTGGTGATAGTCTTTAAAGCGCGAAGCGGCGTCTTGAAATGCGCCACAGCGGCTACTCCGGCCCGGTAGCTCGGCACGTCAGGTGGTGGTTCTTCACTGAGCCGGTTTTTGATTTGGTGGACGGCCCGGGACCTACTACCCTTCAGAATGCAGAACATGTTAGGGTTTGGGGTTTTTATTTTTATTTTTAGTTTTGGGCCTTTTATGCCTTTGTAAGCTAAATAATTGAATAGAAACCTTAGGATATTTTGTAATAGGCCCATTTTAATTTTTAGGAAAACCATGGATTAGGGTTATTTAATTATGCTTTGTGAATGGTTTAAAAAATTATATTTCTTATAACATGTTTTATGTGAGTAACATGCCATATAGAATAGATGATTGCCATATAAGTGTTAGCATCAATGATAATTACATGTATAATAATTATTATGATTATAATCCCCTGAGTTTAATAATTATTATGGAAAAAAGGAAACCAAACCCACATTTTTTTTTTTTTAAATAATTTTAGAAAATCCACGATGGTAAAATGACAGGAGTATGGAATGAAGGTTTTAATTAATTTAATTAATTTTAAACCCCTAAGGAGGGCTCCATTATTGGTCTAATAATAAAATGATCATGTGATGCTGACAGGATAAACATGGTTGGATTTTATTGGATTAGACCTGAATTAGGGTTTCAAAAGGGCTTTTAATAAGATTGATCAGCCCCGGCAGTGGCGCAGAAATCTTGGATATTAAGGCATAATTTTTGAGGAGTAAAAAATGGTTAAAAAACATTCAAACTTAATTTAATTATTACCCTCAACCGAGGCTATGATGATGAGCGCGCATTAGTGCCCAAAGTTTTGAAACAATTAAGGTGAAATGATTATGTATTATCTAGGAAAGTTCTGTCTAAGAAGGGATTGGGATTTAAGTAGTCGCTTGTGACTGTCTTTCACGGGAGCCGGCTTAGTAAGGATCTTGTCGTTTAAGTGATCAGAACCCAGTTTGTTATAAATATGCGCCCAGCGTAGTGTTTACAATGAAACGAAGTAATTGTTTACAATAAGCGAAAATAGTTTTGGAGTTAACTAGGAAATTTTAAGATTATGTTTATTCGTAGATGTACGTTTTAATACACTAGGTGTGTATTTTTTTCGAAAATGGCATCATTGCCCACTTGCAATGATTACGAGTCAAAAGCCCTATGGATGGAAGCGCAGTATAGTGAATGGAAAACCAACGCACGTACATTGCAGTTTTGAAAAGCGAAGTTTGTCACAACCCGCGCTGGCTGATGAGCGCGGCGAATCGCGTCGACCCGAGTCGAAAAAGACTATGAAGCGAGACCGAGGCAAATATATCGGTTCCGGCACTTTATATTCTTGCGGTGTTGCTAGTCATTTGAAGGACCCAGATATCTCATCTCGAGGGCGTGGGGAGAGCCGAGAAAATGATCCGAACTCAGAATGAATGTTGCAATCAACTCGGGATTCTTTAAGGCGGCTGCCGATTAGGGGCATAATGAACACTAGAATGGCGGGGGAAGTGTGAGGGATCATTGTGCGAAAATGATGGCCATCTCAATCGGCCCCGGTGTTTGGGGATGAGAAGAGATGGAGCAAAGGTCCCAAAATTGATTTCATATTTGAATCCTTTACCTGATCGTTTACTTCGGTTTAAAGTTAGTATAATATGAGCAAGATGGATCTGAGCTCCTACCGAGTTGATGCATGAACGAAAGTCTTGGGCTTTCGGAAGGAATCGACCGGTGTTCATATATTTGAGGGGTTCTACTTTCAAGCAAAGGGGAAACCTAAGGGTGGGAAAAAGAATAGAAACAACTTGAAAGGGTCAGTCTTGGATGCAAAAGCATTTGGCCCAGTAAGAAGAAAGCGAAAAGCGAAAGTGCGAAGTGGGGCGAAGGGTCGGTGGAGCGGGGAAGTATCAGTTAAAAGCAAGGTATGGAGTAATTTAAATGTGGTTGAAGCTTGTTTAGTGGAGAATTATAATGATAAGTGGATGGCGTGATTCGGGAGCCACTAACCATGTATACCTTCACTCTTTGCGGAGTGGTTCGGGCAGGCAAGCGGTTGGAGGAGCAGAGGTTTTGAGGCTTGGAAGTAAGAGAACATGTCTCGAGGTTAAAGCAGATGGACAAGTAAGAATTATTTTTCAATAATGATAAGGACTTATGTTTAGTAGGCGTTTATAATAATATGGGTTTTAAAAGGGAATTCAATTTACGTTAGTTGTTTATTTGAACAAAAGGTTTAACGATTGGAATTTAATTCCTTTATTACAATAAGTTCAACTTAGATTGTTATCTGGAAGTGATTTGATAAAGACCAGTCTTTGCAATATTTCAGAGATCTATGTCCTATGATGTTTTAATTACTGAAATTGTTGATAAGCATGTGATCACCTAGCGAGAAAAGGAAAGTTTCAAATGAAAGCATTACCTTTAACTTTGCATTTGCGAATTAAGGTCATATTAATCTAACCTCAGGATTCATGGTTTGGTAAAAAGGAAATTGGGATCTTAACTTTAGACTTTTGAACTATACGGTATGTGAGAATCTTGTTTGGAAGGTAAAAAATGACCAAAAGGCCCTTTAAAAACAAAAGGATATCATGCTGATAAGCCGCGGAATTACGAATTAGCATCTTGATGCGGACGATAAATGTCAACGAGGAAGGAGGAGGGTATGAGTATTTTTGTCACCTTTACGGATGACTACTCAGATATGAGATATGTTACCTAATGCCAAAAAGTGAAACTTTTCACTATTTCGAGAGGTGTAAGGCTGAGAGCGGCAGTGGGACTCCATCAAAAAGACTTAGGTGGCAGGGTGTGGTGTGATCACTATGCCGGAGAGTTTAAGTCTTACTTGACTCGAGGATAGTTCCTGCTACATTAGCACACAGAGGCACACCCGGCAAAATGAGAGGTTCTGAGAAAGAAGAAATAGAACTCTTCGGGACATGGTGAGAGGTCGATGTAGTTATTCATCTACTACCTATATCGTTTTGGGGATATGCCATAGAAGCGCAATGTATCTTCGAATTTAGTTCCTTAAAAACCGGTTCTTTAAGACACTCCCCCTGAGGTATTAATGGAAAAGAGCATGGCCCCAGTTTTAAACACTGTTATCCTCCCGAATATGGGGTGCTCTGCACATGTCTTAGAAAGGATCCAAATAAGTTGGAATCGCGTGTGAGAGGTTTGCATGTTTGTTGGCTACCTAAGGAACGAGAGGTGGACTATTTTATGGTCCTTGGGATAAAGGTTATTGTGGTAGCTCACGCATGACACGGAGGAAGACTATATAGCAATTCAAACCAGTAAATAATAATTCTTGAGAGCTTGACTCGGCTTCAAAGAGAACAAGCCAATTTCCACCGGTGTCTTGGCCTCTAATGCACCCGCCGATTCCTATGCATGTTCAAGAGTGTACGAAGGTGAACAAGCACCGGTGGAACGGTGGAGCAGATCTGTTGTCGAGGTGGAACGAGAACGAGAAGAGACGATGCAAAGAAGGAACTAGGCCTTTACGGGCTGAGAACAATGAACCACAACCCGGTGGAACTTCGTCGTAGTGATAGAGTAAAGGCGGACCTGCGAATATGTCTTGCCCCCAGCGGAGTCTTTGAGTTATTACTTATTGGCTTGGGTGAGAAGATGATCCCGTGTTACTGAAGCTCCTTGGAAGATAATGGATATACGAGGAGTGTAGAAAAGCATGGACCGTGAAATGGAATCTAGTATTCAATTAGGTGGTCTCTTGTGGGGCACCAAGGGAGTGAAACCAATAGGGTGTGAGTGGACTAAAGAGAAAAAGAGGATCGGATGGGAAGGTGGAAACGCTGAAACTAGATTGGTGGCAAAGGCTATACCCAGGGGATAGATTATGAAGAAACCTTTCGCGATTAGCCATGCTTAAATACATCCGGTTCTTTTGAAAAATTTACCGTGGCTATGATCTCGGTCACGAGATTTGGCGGGATCAAAAGCGACCTTTTAAATGGCAATTTAAATGAGGACAAATCTCACGTCACGACAAGCGAGGAAGGGTTCAAAAGCTAGAGCAAGGAGCTTACATGGTATGCAAGAAAGGTGCAGGTGTCATTATGGACTTAAGCAACATCGAGATCATGGAACATCAGGTTTGATCCGAGCCATTACTTCTTTTCCCAGGTTTGAAGCACGATGAACCCTTCTGGGCCCACAAGAATCCAGCAGAGAGAGACCACTATTTCTAGTCCTTTACGTAGATGACATATTGTCGGAAGCAAACAAACAAGTGTTGTCCCGGGTGTAAAGATTGGTTGCATAACGAGTTTGATATGAAAGACTTGGGAGAAGCCAACTATATTCTTGGAATCAAACTTATCTGAAGACGCGAGGAAGAATAAGTTGTGCGGCATATCTCAAAGCCTGCCCATATTGATAAGAATTCTTGTCGGGTTTAACATGGAAAATTTCAGGCGTACTTCTTTTGGTTTGAGAAAAGCCACGATGAACCTTGTGTTTACAAAGAATCAGCTGCAGAAAGGTAGTTTTTCTAGTCCTTTAAGTAGATGACATATTGTTGTCGGAAGCGACAAACAAGTGTTGTGGTGTGCCGGTGGGGATTTGCGTAAACGGGATATGAAAAGACTTGGGAGAAGCTGACTATATTCTTGGAATCAAACTCTCTCACGAGGCCCAGGAAGAGCATAAGTTGTTGGCATCCTGAGAAGCCTCTTATATTGATAAAATTAACTGTCGGGGTTTAACATGAAGAAATTCAAAAGGGATCGCTTACCCTTTAGACATAGATTCATCTTCCCCAGAATAATCGCCATACGGCTTGAAGAAACGTATGGTGACCGGGATACCATATACTCGGTGTAGGTGATACCATCTTATCTTATGTTGCATTACACGGAGGCGAGATATACGTTATCACGATTGATGGGAGTTGAGCAGGTATCAATCGATCCCGGTGAAACTTGGATTGCGATAAAGAAACATATACTTAAGTATCTAAGGAAACGAGAATTATATGCTAGTATATTCCGGTGGGAGTTTAGAGCCATTGGTTTCCGCAGAGACTCGAACTCGAGGGATATTGACTGAGAAATCACCTGCGGTTATGTGTTTGTATATGGTGGTATGCGTTGGAGGGTATTAACGGGCGTTGATGGCGATTCCTGCAGTGAAGTATGTTCTTCCCTTACGAGGCGACTAGAAGGCGACGTGGTGAAAGAAATTCATTATGGATCTTCGGGTGATACCGGTCTGGTCGACCCATTACCGCTGCGTGACAACGGTGGGACGTAACGATCAAAGAACGGGTATCTCGCAGAAGCAAAAACACATTGAGAAGGAAGTACCGCGATCAGGAGACATCGTGAAGCGAGGAGACACGGTGGATTACCAAAATGGCGCGTCGGAGGAAAACCCTGACGGGACTGAATTCCGCAGAAAGGCTACTGATTGAGTTTTTGAAAGACATGTAGATTCTATGGTGTTAAGGAGATTACAGACTTATTTTAGGACTAGTGGGGAGTTTTTATTTGAGCTTTGTAACCAAGACAAATAAAATTATTGTATTTTACGTGTTAATAAATTTCAATAAAGGTATTAATTTCACCTTGTGCACACTAGTATTTTTTTCGTGATAAGGTCGAATTAATTATGCAGTATATGGTCATATGGATCGTCCATGGAAGACATGATCATAAGTTAAGCTAATTAATGAATAAAATAAGCGATTATTGAGAATAAAGTTGGACGCTTTATTTGGGCTTCTGGCACATGAAATAATACGTGTCTTGGTTATTATAAAATATTGGTGCGGTCTGTTTGCATTGATAGGATCGAAAGAAAGATTTAATTAAAGTTAAATTTACGTGAAAGGAGTGCAAATCTCCAAGTGATATTTGATTATTATTTTCTCTCAATCCTAGGTTATTTAAATAGGTAGTGAATAATTATCGGTCTTTGAATTGTCAATAATAATGAGGGCACATTTTGACTGACGATACCTAGATGATTTGGAGCGATGATTGAATTTAATTACCGGTATTTATGAGTAAACAAAAATGGAGAGGCCAGCGTGAAAATATCACTCTTGATATGTTTAGATGCTTTGTGGATGTTATGAAGTCGGTAGCGGAGTGCATTTTGATCCATTAGAAAGCGTGCCAAATCAGAGATTAAAATAATTGAGTGATGACCCGAAAATATAATCGATTAATTATCGATATTTACAATGGAGGAAATTAATATATATCAATATTATTAATTTTGCGGGAGTTCAACTGCGGGCCTTTAATTGAATTGGCACGGATTAGATAATTGCTTTTGCGATTATAAGGGTAGCAATTAATATGTAGTTGGATCCCAGGGCTGTTCCGAGGAAAGTGGCGGAGGCCGTATCGATAATAGGCCCATAGAGCGAAGGATTGGCAGGGTTACGTGGTTTGGCTTATCTTTGAGGATTTGGCCTCGAAAGTGGAGATTGTTAGCAATTATGTGCTCTTAAGGTCCCACTCTAGTATTCTCAAATTTATAATAAATATAATTTATTATAAGAAGCAGTTATTTATAATAAATATAATTTATTATATGAGCAGTTATTTATAATAAATATAATTTAACCATATGAAACGTGTCGCGATGGAATGGGTTTTGGAGTTTTACTCTTTGAGACTTTCATACAAATATTTTCATACATTTTTGAGAATACGAGAACAAGAGAAAAAGAAAGGAGTACTACATTAACTGGTTTTCTCTAAGTGTTCTAAAGGTCGGTTACGATCGATTGTCTTGCATGCAACGTCCATCTCTCCCCGAGATAGATCTGGAAAGATCGGACGGTCTGGTCTTGATGGCGTAGATCGACGGTGTAGATTGGCGGTTGGTGGCGATCTAGAAATTACAGGGCCGAGCGGATCTGTAATCTACGCGTAAAGACGCCATTATTTAATATTGGTGAATCTGATTCTGTGTTTAAATAAATATTGGCCCAGATCAGTAAACTTAGCTGTGTGTTTTTCTTCAATAAATGCGTACGGACATTCGTTGGGTCGTTTATCTTGGCTGAGCCTTTTGGATCTGAAACTTACCCGTACGTGGAGAATGAAGCAATTTGTTTTTAAGGAGATTCACGTGGAACTTCATGTGAGGCCCGGACACAAATCTCTCTTTCCTGCACGTCATTTACGTTTCTTTCATTAGACAGCTTTATTATGATCTCCCCTTCGGATTGATGCGCCTGCAGGCGTCTATATCATGTTACTAACTTCAGTGTGTGTTGTGGTGCAAAAGTTTCTAATAGTTGTTTTTATTTTTATTTTGACACTGACTTTTTATTTTATGAATTTTTAAGGTACTTTTTCTTTTGAATAAGAAAACCATATTTTAAAGCAAAAAACATATATTTTAAACTCTTCCTAGAAATATTTTAAAATCACTCCATTAATATTCTAAAATCTTCAAATCTACACAGCTCTGTGTTAAAAACAATCATGATATTTAAAAAAACAATTTTAAATGTAATCAATCTATTTTTTTTAATTGTGTTTTATATATAATTTTAAGTATATAAAATAGATAAACATGTAATAATTATTCTTTTAACAATGATGTAAGCAATACTTTTATCTGTTTTTATTTTTAAATTTATTAAATAACATGTTAAGATGTTAAACATAAAATTATATAAATATTTTTATTCTACCATAATAATAAAAAGTTAAACAAATTCGCTTTTGTGTATAGTTATAAGATGTTAATCTTAGGAATATATATAAAAGCAACACAAACTATCTTCGATAGAGGGAAGTATAATATTAAAAAAGCAAGCAGCTTATATTTATCTTCAAGTTTGTCGACATTACACTTTAAATAAAAGTTTTGTTGATATTCGATAAAGAAAACAATTTCCCCACAGTTACATTTCTCATGCACCATTTAAAAAATTTGGGCTTTGGGGTGTTGGAGGACTGGATTATGAGATGTTCACTTACCCACAGGTAACTTAGTATTGAATTGCTTTTTATTTGTAGCTAAGTATGTGATACCGATCATTTTAATTTATATAAAGTGGTGTATTTTATAAATAAATAAAATCATTATATTTATAACTATTTAAATTAAATTTGCTCAGTTTGAGAAAAAAAAAGCTTTATAAATGCGATTATGCTCTTTGAAATTCCATCGATCCCATTATGGGTGAGTATCGAAAAAACTAGATCTGCATGGCATTTTTTGTAAAAAATGCAGATTATTTTAAAACATTTAAGTTCTTTTGGTATGTTAAAACATTTAGACTCTCATTCTTATGTTTGGATAAGTTTTTACCCAGAATAAGAATGGCGTCAAAGCAGTCGATATGGCAAACTCTGCTTTCCTAAATATGATTTTGATTGACTGTATTTATATGGTATTTTGGAGTTACATCTTGTTTTAAAATATAAACTTGTTACTATTTTACTTTTAAGTACACTTTTCATAGTCAACATTTTTAACCTAGAACAATATTTGAAAATATATTAACATCAAAGAAAATAGAAAAATTAGGAAAACATAAATATAGCCACATTATCCAAAAATCTAAAATGGTAATTATATTTTTATTGATTCTAAATAAGAAAGAAAACAATAAATTATACCTCTATTATGCAATATATAAAAACTCAAAGTACAAAATTTTGTCCATAATTTTATCTATATTTATTTTTACTTTTTTCAATAAATATGTTTATTTATTATAATAATAGCTCTCTTAACAATATTTTTATAAATATTATTGCAGTCAAAATTCTATATCTATGCAATTCCTGGATTTTAAGGGAAAAAATTTCTCACTAGGTTCGCGACTCATAGTTTTATAAGTAAATCAAATTTTTTTTATATAATAAGGTATTTCATAAATATATTAAAAATATAATGACTAAAAAAACTCTAAAGTACATCTTAAAAGTTAACTTTTACAAGAATTTTTCACATAAATTAGGGATATTGATTTTTAGATGCAATTTAACCTTTATTTAATTTATACTTTACAAAATAGGAATTTTTTTTCTCATTTAAATATAATATATATATATATATATATATATATATATATGAAATAAATGATTAAATATTTGTATATAGGGTTAGTTGATTTTTTATCGTTATTTTAAAAATTATATATTGTTTTTGATTATTTTTATTGTTGGTAAAAAAGCTTTGTAGCAGTTCATTATTTAAAATGAAATAAAAATTGCCCAAAATCATATGATAATGTATTATTATGATTTTGTTTTCTTTTTCATCCCAATCTAGTATTACCAAACAATTAAATAGAAATAAATAATATTCATGTAAAATTTCTAAACTAATCAAAAATCATAAAATGAGTATCAGTATTGATTCCATTTATTAACTAAGAATAAAGATTCTTGTTTTCCATTTCTCATTTTAATGTATCAAACACCTTGTTAATTAAAACACCAGGTGTATGTATAAACAATAACTTTCCCTCGGTCGAATGTTTAGAAAATTACAGCCATGTTACCAAAAACTAACATCACTTACGTCATTTTCAACATCTTTGAAAAGATCTACAGTAGTAGAAATCAAAGAAGTTGAGATCAATATATATGGTACCAATCTTGAAAGGCGCATTTAGCTGACCCAATATCCAAGCGTCACAAATTTCAAAAGTTTCCATATAAGAAGCATTTGGTCGACCCGATATTAAGTGACACAAATTTAACTACCAAAAGGCTTCTTAAGAATGAGCACGTGCCGTTGAGGGCTCGACTTATGTCATAAAGGAGTGAGATGAAAAACAAGTTCTAAACTCAAATATGAGAAATGATCAATATATCACACCCCACATCAGATAAAGGATAAATTTTTTAATATTATATAAGTATGGACTTATCTCAACATAATGACGCTGCTTTAAATCCACGTAAGACCCCTGCAGTACTAAACTGATAATATCTATACGACGCGGACTAATGTTATAAACTTATCAAAACAATCTTCGAATTACGACAGAAGAAAGACGCTCTATTCGACTCCATGCGATGTGCTCGTTTGGCTTTGCTTAATCCAATCCCACGGCAGACACAAATACGCACAGACGGTAAGCCTTCACCCGATACGCTGAAAGTCATGGGCGATCTTTTCGCAAGAAAAACTAATATCTATACGACTTAATCAGTCAGCATGGTCAAATGTCGAAAAAAGGAACGAGCACATGACATGTATTAGCGGATGTGAAAATAGGCACGAGACATTCACCGTAGACGTTAAAGGGGAACAAGAAAAGTAGGAAATAGCTAAGGAAGAATGAATGAATTAAGCTCATATACATATTCTGGGAGTAGTACGTGCATGAAGAAGGAGGACTACTGCCGAACCCATCAAGAAAGGCATCTCGACCTGAGACCGTTCCCTCTTGGGGCCGAAAATGACATAACCCTCATTTCCATTTATACTTACAGAATTATATTCTGATAATCTGATCTGACCCCCCAAACGCCTCTCACCATTCTTAGTGCTACTTGTTTCTTGTTCCAAATTCCTATCACTGCTCTCAATTCAACATCACCCCCAACCCTTCCATAATATTATCATTCAATTTTGAATTAATTTTCTTTCAAATTATTGATCTTTAACTCCCTAACAAATTCCCTTTTAAGGTTATGTCCCTTATTTTAATATTTACATAAAACCAAAAAAATTAAAATAGTATAACTTTTATTGCAACAAAAAATAAGTTGAGGGTTATAAAAAAATAGGTTTAGGGGGGCATTGCATTGCATAAACTTAATTAGTTGAGAGGAGATAAAAATACTTATATATATATATATATATATATATATATTGAGAAAATATGAACTTTCATTTATTTAATATCTGTTAGAAATATCTGACAGAAATAATGAGGATAGAGTCCCAATTCTAGTTCAGTCTCATAATCCGTTGCTCTGGGCAAGAACATGGGCTGCTTGGTTCGCTGAACACCACACAAAGACAATATATATATATATATATATATTTTTTTTTTTTTTGAGAAAAGATGAACTTTAATTTATTTAACATCTCGAGTTAGAACATTCGACATCAAATATGAGGGATAGAGTCCCACTCTCTAGTTTAGTCTCATATTCCTCTGCCCTGGCAAAAACATGGGCTGCTTGGCCAGCTGCTGAACCTGCACAAAGACAATAGAACTATTTGGAATCTCTTGTAAGAGGGATTTACAGTTTTGAATCACTAAGCCTGTAAGAGAAATTGGATTAAAATGGATAAACCCAAAAACATTTGTAAGAATGACCTTTTACAAAAGTAATCTTAAAGTGTCATCATTTTGAAGAGAAATACCCCTAAAAATATAAAGATAAATCATAAATCTCCTATATGATAACTAAATTATTCATGGGTATTTTGTCTTATCCCCTACTTTATAATTATACCCCTAGGGGCAAATTTGTTCATATCATGTCTTTTTATTCTCTCTTTTTGGATTTAAAAAAAATGATTAATTTTATAAATAAGTTTTTTTTTCTCTCTTTAAATGGTTATCCTTAACGAAAATCTCTTTAAAACGGGAGGTCTTGATCTCACATCTTACTAACTTCATTATTTTTCTAAAATTTTCTTGGGGTCATGTGCCCCTCTTGAATCATATCTTGAAAATCATCATCACTACAATAAAACTATTTTTATAATAAAGAGATGAAATAATCTCAAATTCGTTACGACCAATGAGTTATGTTAGAATGCCGATGACATCATTTGTTCAATTACTTGAAGTTATTTTTTTTCTACTAGTGTTGTTACCCCAATTAATGTTAATTATATAATTTTTTATTGAATTGAGAATATTCTAAGGTGGTCCTAGTTCTATGTGAATCTATTTGAATTACTAGGTTATAAATAAAAATTATATAATTAGTGGTGAAATAATAAAAATTTTTGATGGAGATATCCATAAGACCTTTTCGACTAACAAATTTTTGCTTTTGTTTTGGCGTTAGACCTACTGCGCGTTGGGACTATATCAATAAAAACTTAAATTATATACTAATCCCATTTAAAGGTAGTTAAAAAGCAAAGGGGACTTTACTTTAATAGTACTATTTAGACTTTGATTTATGAAACATTGATTCGACAGAGCCAATAGCATTAGAGACTATTGCAAGGGCCATTCTAAATGAATGTCATATAATATATGATTGGGAGAGAGAAAAATAAATAAAAACATAAAACCCTTGGTTTATAACATCCTATAATAATAATAATGTGGTTTTGGTGGTGCACTAAATGGTCTCTAGGGTATTCTTGGAAGTTAAACATAATACGTTCATGCACCTTAATATGATATTTAATGAATACAATATTAGATAAATAGTCCAATTGCCAATATTTTTAAAAACCACTTTTTTTAATAGAATAAAATTAGGTTTTTGTTTTTGCCCTTGATGGATCAGAGTATTGGAAGTAAAGAGGTGGGGAAGGGACATGAGAAATCCAGATTTGAATCTGTAAGAACATAGTACTACAATGTATTATATAAATTGAATGGATGTAAACAAAAAGTTTATTTAATAAAATAAAATTATTTATGATTTCTTTATAGAAGCATTGGATATATAACTTTCAATATTAGAAAACATTTTCACTAAAAATATTTCAAAATAATGATAAAAGGTAAACGGTTTCAAAAAATATCTTTTAGAATTAGAAAATATTTTGAAAAAAAATATTTTAAAATTTTTTTCTGTATTTTCCATGTTTTCATTGTTTTTCAGAAAAAAAAATCAGTTTTCAAAAACTATAAACAAAAATGCCCAAAGTTTTTAATTTTGAGTAAGATTATTTATTTATTTATTTATTTATAATTGTGGTCATCAAACCAAAACAGGGCCAACTAAACTACCCATAGAATTTTTTGGCCACATTTGTTATTATAATTATTATATTTAATTCAAAAGAAGAAAAGCATCATAAAAAACACATCTTGGTACAAGGAACCATAATCTTATGTGATCAAAAAGCATATTATAATTTAAGACACAACTTGACTTGTATAAAATACTTTGACATATTAAAATAGTTTATATCGTACCTATGCTTACATTTACATGTTTTGAAATATAAAAATAATAATTTTATCTAGAAAGCTAGAGGATAAAATAATTTAAACTACAAAGTGGGATATCATACCAAACCAAAACTAAATATTTAAGCCTGTGAAGAAGAAATTTTTATGCTCATACATGTTCTAGAAAGATATAATTCCCTTTCTAATATACCAAACACACCCTAAAGCTAATTATGTTAATTTTGTTTTTAAAATATTTTGTTTAAAAACATCAAATACTCATAAATTTGTAAATTCAACATCGCCCATGGTTTTTCTTAAAAAATAACATATTTTGAATAAAAATACTCTTCTCTAATTCATGTCTTACATTGTCTCTTAAAAAAGAAGTTATTTTTGCAAAAAAAAGAAGAAGATATTTTTGTTAAAATTGATAAAAATTGAAGAAATATCAAATTTCAAAATTGGTTTTCAAAAGGTCAACCACACAAAAAAAATAATTTATGTTATTAGAGGATAATCTTTGTTATATCAGGGATGTGGGGGCAGGCACTAGGTTAGGAGTAATTGAGTCAAAAGATATGAAATGAGAATTGGTGAGAGAATTAAAAATAATAACAGGCTACGGGTATTGATTATTCTTTCCAAAGTGTACGGCCCAAGTCCTGCCCATAAACCTACCATCATACTTAATATATTGGTCTTAGAAGGCCAAACATGTCTAAGGAAAAGAAGAGGGAGGGCATCCAAAGGCTGAGATTCCTCCATCATGTTGATGTGGGAAATGATTGATGATCCAATTTGGTAAGGTGCTGAGCTCAACTTTATGCTCTAAGAATGAGATTTTTTTGGGAGGGGGGGTGTGGTGAGTGAAAATAATCTGCATTTGAACTGTATAGGTAGCTAAAGAGGCTGAAAAATGAAAAATTATTCATTGGTATTTCATAAATTTAGTGAATCTGATAACTCAAAAGTCACAATGAAAGCTTTGTGAAAGATTAGGCAACTTTGTCGGCAAGTTGGCCTTTGGAAGACCCCACAAATATAGAAAAAATTTGAAGTAAGGTCCATGGAAAGCACCCATAACCTTGGTGATAAACACTAGCACTATCAACACCACCACCCAGAAAACCATTATCTAAAGCCATTTACAAAAGGTGGCCTTCCCCAACCCTTCTCTTCCTCACCTCTACCTGGAGAAGAGAATCCTTTACCTCTCCCTCTCCTTCTCCTTCTCCGTCTCCCTTCGTCCCTGTAATCTTTTCCAGCAACTGAGGATCACGCAACATGTATGCGCTGGCTGCCATGAGGAGGAACTTCCAGAACATAAGGAAGAGCCCAAAGGTGGCTGATGGAGAGCATTGCTGGGAGGGGGAAACTGCTGAATTGCCCATCTTGGTCGCGACATGGAGAGACAGCGCGCGGTTGGGATGGATTTCTTTGGCTGTGTATAGCATTGTCCGGGTGCCACTCTCCCTGCTTTCTTGCTTTTCTCATCCTCATGTTAATGGTGCTGATGGAGTCTGGGTGTCTGGCGACTTGGCCCATATATCAGAGATGAATCATCTTATGGTGAGCGACAGCATGCGCTATGCGATCCTGATGTAGAAAAAAAAATGTAAGCTAGGAAAGAAAAAAAAAAGAAAGAAAATCTGGTTTTTTCTCTGCCAGGTCTATGCATGGATTGATGATGAGTACTTAATGTTTAGCTGATGAACCATAACTTATTGTTTCCATATCTATACTTATAAATTTCTTGCCAGTAGAAAAGATCACAGGTATATATATTCACACTTGTTCAATCAATGCATATGTTCCAATTATGAATCTACTAATTGCAGATTGAAGATTCTAGCAACAATTAAGAAATCTTCAGTATTCGGTACAAACAGCGCAGCCATTAGATTAATTCCTGCTATGAAGTTTTATCACCCAAAAAAGGGGAATAGAAAATGACCAGAATATAGAAGAGCAGGCCTCTTTGTAGGTAGGGTATAAACAAATTCCCGGACCACAAACAAATCCTTCGTGAAGAAAAACATTAAAAAGTGAAAAGAGAAAGCAGGCATAAGACGAAAAGGAAGTGGGAAAAAACTTTATGTTCCTAATTGTTTAAGGGCTGTTTGAAGTCTCAAGGAAAGTAACCTCTAATTTTCTTTTTCTGCCATGTATTTCAAGGAAAAGTTAGTGTTAACAAAACATAGAGTGACTCCTTGGGAAACATATGAAGTGTTAATCATATAATACAAAACATCAATCAATTGGATATAAGGTGAGGTTTTTCAGATTCTAAACATGATATTGCATATAGAACATCATGTTTTTAAACAAAAAATTTGCATTCCAATGGTTGGTCTTGAGCTCACCATCAACTGCAAAAGGAAAAAAAAAGAGGCTAACAGTATGATATTTGGCTTTTATAGTTAGATAGGTTCAATGGGTGCATTTTTCTGGTCCACAAGTTGTCACCATATAAGTGAAATCAGGATTCCTTGAAGGGTCTCCTAATATAGTGTAATAATTCGAGCACTCGTGGAATTCCTTGCATAAGGGTGTAATGGGATGATGAACAATTTGACAGCAGTCCAATATATACCACAAGGGCGAAAGAATGATATCCTGGCATTTGCATGAACGATTTTCGCACATGTGCTTGCACTGAAAAGGTGTTTGATGGTTGTGATGACTTAGTGAAGAGCTGGAAATGTATGGACTTGACTCCTCCTAAGCAACACAGTTACACTTAGAAAACTATGCCATTAGCGGATCTTGCTAAATGTGTCTCCCTTTACATGTAGTGCCTTAAAGAAAGATAGCAATAGCATTTGGAAAAAAATAATCTTCCAAAGTCGTGTGTGATCATAAACTTTGTAAATAACCTACCTACTTTTTTGCATGCGCAGGGGCGGTTCATCCGAAAGCCCCTACTTTGGAAAGTGACCAATTTTCCCATCCCCATCATTGGCCCATTACAATTCTTCTCAGAACAAAAAGAGTGTTCTACTTTACTCAAAATCTAATCTTAAAATAGGGAACTCTAGTGAAACTCGTGATTTCTAACTCAGATTCACCACCACCTTCATAAATTTTACTGTTTTCATCAGCCACACATATTTTTACTTTGATTAAATCATCCAGAATTCTTTGGTGTGGCAATCAAATCACTGAAATTTTTAAATGCTCAAGGTTTTCCAGATCAGAAGAGCCAAAAAAAGTCATGGTGTTTTGGCAATTATGAACGACCTAATGGAAGGGTAATCAAGTGGTTGCTATATGTCCATACCAAGTGGGACACAAGGAAGTCAACTGCTCCAACTTTGTGCTGCTTATCTTGAAGAGAACCAAGGTCCACTGGTTGTGAATGCCACCCATACATAGAGCTTTCATGGCTTGAGATTTTTCTTCAACACAGACCCTGATTCATCAACACCATTTCTCCATTTGATTTAAAGATCAGGAAAAGATAAGAAAAGAAAAAGAACATATAATTCAGTACTTGTGCTAAAAAAAAAAGGCCTGGATGTTTAAGGAATAAGGTGTTTTAGGACCATTGATCAATAGGTGTCAGTACTAATATGCAGTACATACTTTAAATATCACATAGATTAGTTGGTTGGCTTAAATAATCAGCCGTTTCGGGTTAATTTTTTTCAGTTAAATCCATATTAGTGTTTTTCTTTTTGCCTACACATAAGTAAAGGAATCAAAGATGTGGACCAACAGAATTTTGTAGCCTAATCACTTTATTTTTCTTTTTCGGCTTTGGGACTCCCAATATAAATGAAGATTTACTCAGTTGTTGAGTTTCACTTTTGCAGGAGAAATGCTACAAGCCACATGAAGCTATCAGTATCTATAATGAACCTTTTACAATGAGTTATTCTTTGAAACCCATCTCAGACCTTATCCTCCCATTTAAGTTATTCTTTAGTTTCCAGACAAGTTGTAGTTTGATTGGTCTGCCAATTACTATGAGTTTCCATGTTCAATCGAAATGGAATATTCCCTCCAATAAAACTCCTAGGATACCGATCTTTGCCACCCTGCAGGGTCCAGAACTGAAGAAAGTGATTAACCCTCCCGATCATTTCTAGATAGAAGAAAAATTTATTATCACAGTATATTTCCAATTAGTCAGTACTTAATTCGAAGTTTAGCCTCTTCTAAGATGATTGATTGTCCATAAGGTATGATTTTCCCCTTCCTTTGCCTTCTCGGCAATCAAACGGCTACTGGGAAAACGGAGAATTGCAATAAATAATAATGAAAACATCACTGTTAGAGCAAGATGCAATCAAATATTACTAAAGAAAAATAACTAAAGTACCAGGCAACTAAAGTACCTTTTTAGGGTCCTATCTCTTATCTCGTCCTTAATAAAGGAGATTATTTAAGTGGTAAGCCAATTCCTTCCACATCTTTTCACCTTTTTTGCAAGCTGAAAATGACATGAGGAATAAAGTAGATTATCAAGGACTGATGGAAATAATTGAGTCTGGAAGCTGACTAAGCTATACTTGATGAAGAAGAACAAATCAGAAAAGTTAGATAGAACTCTCAAAGATAATGTCAAAGTGATTTGTATTATGCAGATATTAATTTCAAGACATGAATCAAGAGGAGGAATTCCTCTATCCATAATGAGCAGAGTATCTATATTTCCAAGCATTATGCAAATCATAGCGTTTCCATGAATTGGAGACATATATAATGCATGATTAGCCACAAAGGATCGTATAATTGGATTTGTTGTTTGAAATGCGCTATTATCATTAATACTGTAAATATCGAAATGACTCTTTATATATCTAATACCAATAGAACGATGGAGGGAGTTAGTGGAAATACTGTCAACAAATCTCTTTTAATAAGTTTTTTATCAAAATACACCTTCTGGTACATAAACCATACTCATTCAAGGACTTGACTTCAATGCTGGGCACTGTCACATGATAGAAATGCATAAAACTTCAACACAGAGAGTGTGAAACTAGAAAAACCTTTTTCCTTTCTTCATCATTTTTTTTTTGTGTTGTTTGTTTCATCAATCAACACCCTTCTGACCCTTTCCTTTTGTTTTGAGGTCTGAGATTTGGAAATCTAGATAACTGAGGAGACGATATATTGCTAGAATCCTTTATCTAGAGCCAGATGAAAGAAAGCTTACAAATTCTTTGGCCTTCCTTTGAGTCTTGACATATCGGTAAAATCAAGTGCTGCAAGTTTCATCTTCCAGGAAGAAATTTTGATAGTCCAATACCAGGCAGCTATCATTTTCCTTTCCCAACAATGAAACAGTGCACCCACTAAATGATCATAATCCAAATGAAAAATGCGTAGGGCATATCCAAAGAGAACCCACTAGGATCATTTTGTGCCTCATGTTCATTCATGTGTCTCGTGTGCAATTGGGTGGTTTCATCTAATCAACAGCTTGGTGATTCTAGAGCAGCCAAACTTTCCAATCTTGGCATTTTTCAAATAGAAATTCAACAAAACATCACCATATTCTCCCTTTTTTTCCATTGGCTTCTTTAATTTGACTGCATTTCATCATTTCGAAATGTGGATTCTATCATAAGAGAAGTTGAACAAAGGGCTCAATTTCCCTGGCTGTCAAGCCATGGAAATTTTCAACCTAGGCCACCGACTTCAACTTTTCATTCATACAAACTCATCATGAAAAAACAGCTAATGATTCAACTGTGATGGAGAAATTGAACAAGTACCCCGTCAAGAAAAAGTATTTCTTGTTTTGTTCAACTAAGAAATGAATCAGCATTATGATTTCCATTTTCTATTACTTTAGCCAAAAGGGATTAACAATTTTTCTGTCTTCATCAGATTGGGGCAGTCTTTGATGCGTGCAATCTTTGAAGTCCTATGGCCGGGCAAAGACGAACAAAGGTAACACCAAAGGAAAGAAGGTGGGGGAGAAAAAGAAGAAACAGCATAAATATTATACTTCTGCTGTGCCTTTACTTTTGCTTAAATATCAAATAGATTGTGTTTAATTTAGGTTAATAACAGTAAAGGTAGGAACTTAATTTATTATACTATAATCAATTTTACAATTCAATGGTTGCTTCCCAGGAAACAAACAACTGCATCAAACAGAAAGAAAACCTAAATATGATTCTGGATATCATCTTTTGATAACTGCCTTCCAGCGTATTGTGAAACTCATTTTACAGAGAGAAGTAGATATTTGCTTTAGGTTCATGTTCTGAATTTTTTTGGGATTTGCTTTAAGTTCCTGTTCTGAATTTCTTTATGTTTAAATTCATGATGTAAATCCATTCTTATAGTTTCCCCTACTTTTCCCATTATAACTATTTGATGTGTTATTAACTAATTGTTTTAAAATAATAATAATAATAATAATAATAATAATAATAATTTCAGTTTCAAGTATTTTATGCCAATCATTAGTTTTTGCTACAATGGATACCATTTGATGCATGTTTAATTGCTGCTTGTAATAATTTAAATCACTACATTTGCTAACATTAATTACTACATGATTATTTATTTTTCTTTAGTATTGTATTTGATTTCTGTTTCCTTGATTGTCATTTCCATTTCATTAATTTTATGCATACCATCTGATTTCTAGATGATTCTTGGTATTATGTGTTTATAATTTTTACCACGATTCTGGTATTGCATTTGATTGTCGTGATATTCTAAATTTAATTTACTCAATTCAGTTCCTATCCTAAATTTAAAATTTTATTTTCCAATCTAATTTAGTTAATTTCTTTCTAATTTTTTTGGACGCTCACACACACTTTTATTAATGTTTCACTCTCACATACTTAACTCTCTCTCATCATCATGTTGAAGCCTGCTTACCTTGCTAATAGTTTTTAAGTAGATTATCTTGTTAATGTAAGTTATCTCTTTTCTTTATATTACATTTTCTTGCACATGTTTTATATTTTATCTCGTTTTTTACTTCATTTATTTATTTTCTAAGCCTCTCGTAGCCCAATAGTTCCCTTTTATCTATTAAACCCTTTGACGAAGCCCTTATAACCACCCTTTAGTCCAATTAACTTTTTGACCAAGTCCCTTTAACAACCCATTAGGCCCATAAGGACATCTAATCAAACAAAAGCCATTAGGACTTTAACCAATCCCATTAAGCCCTGCAACCAACATGTTAAGTCTTTTGAGTTTTGATTAACTTATTAGCTCATTGACCAACCCCTTAGGCCCATTAGGTTCCATTGATTGCACCATTTGGCTAGCTCTTTAGCCCATCAAGCTTTCATCCTTAATTTATTCAAATTTCAAAATTACAAATTTCTAATTTCTAAATTCAAGTACTTTAATTTTAAAATTCAAGTCCCCCAATTTCAAATTTCAGATTTTCAAGTTTCCAATTTCAGAATTACCACCTCACTCTCAAAATTCAAGTGCCATAATTTCAAATTTAAGTCCCTAAGTTTCCAATTTTGCACTTAATGTTTCTAATTTCAAAATTACAAATTCCCACTTCAAAATCTACAGTGTCCTAATTCCAAAATTCAATTCCCTAAATTTCCAATTTCAAAATTTCAAGTTTTTGATTTCAAATTTACCAAATTCTCAATTTCAAAATTCAAATGCCATAATTTCAAATTTAAAGTCTCTCAATTCCCAATTTCAAAATTTCAAGTTTCCAATTTCAAATTTTAAAATTCTCAATTTCTAAAATTCAAGATTCCAATTCCAAAATTCAAGTTCTAATTTCAAATTTCAAATTACCAATTTAAAATCTCAAATTCCCAAAATCTCAATTCAAAATTCTCAAATTTAAGATTTTATTCAAAATTCCCAATTTATTTATTTTAAAAAAATTAAATTTCAAATCAGTTTTTCAAAATTCCAAACACATGATTAATTCTATAATTCCAAAAAAATTGAATTGAAGTTAATTTGTGTAAAAGATAATGAGCTTGGTGAGGCCCAGTATTTCATGTATCATTTGAATAAATAATTTGACATATAATATATGACCCAATTTTTAATTGATTGTGAATATTTTGCATTTTATTATTGCACTAATGTTTTTTAATTGATATCGCTTTTGATCCATTGTCTGTGTACAAATTTTTTCTCATACGATTATTATTTATTTATTTATATACGCCCTAAGTACAATGTCAGATTGCACTGCCATGGTGATCCACAATCGATAGCCAATAACTACTTTTTCCTCATTGTTTAAGAGAGACTCCAACTTCTAGTGCTTAAAAGTGGCACATGCGCCACACCATACCTTTCTCGAGCAAGAACTCACCCCCGCACCTGTAGACTCCGCCTTTATCGAGTCATGTTTACGTTTTTCTTATTTTGCTTTCTTTTAAAATAAACAAAAAAAGTGGTGACTCCAAACTGTTTTTAAAATGGTTTTTTCAAAATAAAAACGAAAGTTTTTGCCTTTTAATGGAACGATAATAACAAAAATGCAAGCGCCCACAAAATCAGGACTCTACTATAATAACAGTACGAGCTGGTCACAAATTAGGGAAAATGTGGTTTTTGGTTAGTTAATTGATAGACATTTTTTCAAGGCTGTGATACTCATTACAAGAGTAAATTGAGAGTTTAGATTTACGAATTGTGCCTTTTACATGCTTGATTGTTGTATTATTAATATTGGTTGGTTGACTTTGTTGGTTGATTTTTTTACTCATCTTGTTATGCCACTTTCTTCTTGTGGTATACTCATTCTATTCACCTTGACACCTATTATTTCATCGTTGTTATATATTCCACTTATTTTGATGTGTTGACTGTTTTACTTAATTATTCTCGTAGCATGTTAACTTTCTCTTACTATATGATATTTTATCTCATTCTTTATATAAATACTCCTATTTTTGCATGCTTCATTTGTCATGATCTAGTTGGTTATGTTTGTTGGATTTTTTATATATTAGAGCATGTTGATTCTTCCATGTTATATGATTACTCTATTCATCACGCATACATGTCAGAATTTAATTCGCACCAAATAATGCAAGTTTTTAACATCGCCGGTTTCGCAGCCACATCAGATTTGACAAGCATCAACACTTAAGATGATCGTTGACTTTTTCGCGATTTAAAAATTTTGGGCCGACTATGACCATTTCGTAGCCTCGCCGAAGAGTTCATGTATCGGCCGAACGTCAAACCGACTTACGATAAACGCTATGGCTCGAGGAAGTCTGCTAAACAAAGATACTATCATTGTCTGCCATCGTCTGAGTTTTACCAAAGTACCAGCTTCTTATATATAAAACCCAGTTTTGAGGCCAATAGAACCCTAAATTTCCAAACACTCATTTTGAGCTCCAAAACCCTGTGGTTAAATCCTCCAAGATCTGAATGACTTCAAACTGGTAAGCTGACCATTTTGTCAATGGGTCACTGGGAACGACTGCCACCACCTTAACACGCGTCGGCCTAGGGAGAGGAGGAAGGTGAGACGACCCCTCAACGTGAACACTCCGCCGAACCCACTACGGACGCGCCTGGGACGGTCAAGGCAACCACCGTGGTCGGTTTTCGCTATTTTCCTCACGACCAGCCGGACGATACCCTCATTCTCATTTTTGGACCCTCTGAACTCATTCCCGTGGTCCTTTTTCTTCAGATTCAGCACCTATGGGAAAGATAATGAATGAAAACAAAAAGTTGGTCGAAAGTCGGATCGAAGTTTTTCGCCACCACAAGAATCTTGGGCCACAGTAAGAGCACCGACGCGTTCTCGCCGCTCATCAGATATGGCGGTTTGCAATTTCTTGGATCGCTGTTGTTGGGTTTTCCATTTTTAAACATTTGTGGTAATTAATGGTATGCCTAGATCGAGATTTAGCGACCAATCAAAGGTCGGTTAGTGTAAAATTGAAGATGGTTAAAGAAACGATGTTTTTAACACGTGACTCGTCTTCAATTTCGAGAACAGTCTCCTGTAGAGTATTCAACTTGGGTACGGTCCGTAGTAAAACAATTGGTATAACGGGGACCCCACTCGAGTTCAATTTAGATAGTTTCAAAGTTCTAAGAATTATAAGACATTTCGGGGACTCATCTCAACGCCTTTGGCTAGCTTATCGAGCCTGTTATTTTTATTATATTATGGCACCACGCCTCGAGTCGGAGACGGAGCCCCAGAGTGAGGTGCCAAAGACAAAACATCTAGAGTCCTGTGAGTCGATTTATACGTTTTAACTGCTTTTGGGTATTATTATGATACATATATATAATTTCTGTGGTTAATTCAATAGTATATAACTTCAATTGATCGAAAGGAAGTTTATATGCATAAATATAATTAGGTTTCATATAAACAAGTTATCATTTCATTAATTTTCATTACCATTTCAAATATTTGAAATTTTCATCGAAGTTCACATTTATTTATGTATTTAAACACACAGACATGCATCGGTGTTTTAAACCACTTTGAAAAATTATCGTTTTTAAGAAATGGATTTGAGACTTCAGAACGAGTAATACAAGATCATGGGGAGGTAATATAAAGAGTGGAAAAACCAAGTATATATTATTTACGCGGCCATGATGTCGGGTTTACCCGCGCTATGGCCGCCATGCCGTGATGTCTGGGTTTACTCACAGTTTATTTAGTTGCCACTTAATGAGGCTCAAAATCATATCATGACTGGTATATGGCACATGCAACAAAGTTGGTTTCTCGAGTGGTGTATGAACAATTCAATATTTACTAAGTACAGATTTTTCTCGGCTTTATTTTACCACATGATGGCTATATATACTTTATGCTCAATTTTTATGTTTGCGGAACAAATTCAGCCATAATTTTCTTAAAAATCATATCTAGCCAAATTTTTTGTTAAAGAATTTCATATGGTCGACTCGGGGTAAAATGTTTGTAAAATGTTTCTAAATCCAGGAACCTTACAAAAAAGAGCCGACGCGAGGTCTCTTGGTAGGAGAGAAATGTTCGAAAATAAAAACATTATTTTTCTTATAAATTACGCCACCACTACATTTATTATCTCACGTTTATTGTTTTAAATCAGTTCCCAGTCCGGCAAAGCCGTAGGCTCACCGCACGCATTCAACACCGCCACTGCCATAAATGGCAGTGACCCATCCATTTATCTGTCATATCGACTTATTTATCTTCATTTACTCCCCAAATTCAGAAATACTCTGTAATGCTCGCCATTAGTATCAACTGACATTAATTTTACACAGATGTCATTGCTACGACCTACATTAAGTTAGGCCTGACGTGATCGCTCGCTGTGGATTTTCCATAATCGGCGTATCGCTGCATCGCATTGTTTACTTTTTCTGTAAAGCGGGTCCCATCATGGTATTCCAGGGATCTATTACCTAATTTCACTTGGTATTTTAATCTTCTCGCGCAACCTGATAAGATCCTGGTCGGTTTCACACATGTATACATTTTGATCGACACATTCATTTTGCCTCGACATATCGATTTCTTATTGTATATTCATCTCGACTCTTTCTTTAAAGACGTTGCTTTTGTTATATGTTCACCTTGCTCATCTTATACTGCCATTACGCAGATAATGATGATATCTCATGCTTGCATGACTCCATCACATGACCGCTCTTACCTACTTGATTACATGTTGCATGTTTATATGGGACACACATGTATCCCCTTTACCTCTAAATCTCTAATCTCGATCAACTCTATTTCTGATTATTTGCTTAGATTTGTTATTCTTTGTTGCTTCTTCGATCGAGCTAAAGTGACAGGAGAAGGTCTAATAATGAGCTTATATCCACAAGCCAGAAAGATTTTATGCCATTACGACATATTGATGTGCCGGTTAATCCATTCTCACTTCACTAGGAATCTGTGATTCAGGAATATAAGTTTGAGCCCGATAAATTTCAACCAATCCTCGCCTAAACTTTTTGGGGCTAAACCAAAAAATTAAAGCGCCCAAATAAAACTCTTAGTCACGATACCACCAACTCCAACCCGACGTCATGTACCCATCGGTATTGGGTTCGATCGGCCCACTGACTCCAGTTTGATTTTAAATGCCTAAAAATATAAATAGGAATTTCAGATGACTTTATTTATTTTTATTTCTTCACTCTCATTCGGTCTCTCATTTCCCTCTCTCTCCCTCCAAACCCTAGCCATCTTCAATTCCTTCAATCCTCTCCGCAAACACTTTCATTCTCCAATCCCTCGCTCCATTTCCTCCAGTAGCCCTCATCGTCTCACCAACAATGCACGCTTACTGCATAGATTTCAGGCGCCCGGAGATCAGAAAGTCATAGTGGCGGCTTAGCTCAAGTGGGGCCAATGGGCTCATCATCCGAGCAGAGTAGAGGTTTTTACTTCTTCCCATCAGGTGGTACATTAGGTAGGAACTTCCAAGATTCAGAAAATCCTTTGTCGACTCGATTCCATGGATGGGAAAGAGAGCATTTGTCGTCGTTCCCGCTTACTCAGGTAGGGGCATTCCATCTGGTCGGAAGTGGATCAGATTCAAGCATCAGGCCCAGCAGCTTCCGACAGAGGCATGGATCGGAGATGACGTCATCACAAAATGGGTCATATATACACTTTCATCTATCTTTATCCTCTTTTGGTGAAGCAAACTAATCTCTCCTACTATGATTGGAAAACCAAAAAATAAAAGAAAAATTATGTATGTTTGAGGCAAAAAACGATCTATAATGCTTGGAGTTCTGTCAGGGGCCTCTCCCCCCTTTGACAGACTCAAAAAACTGTGGAGTGGCCCAAAGGTGAATTACTTTCAGCCTGTGGGTTTGGTTTGTTGGATCCGCAAAGATCTTAATGATGTTGAAAGTCATGTTTTTTCCTATTCTTTTCTGAATGATCTTGATCAATTTTGTAATCATGTTTTTGTTATTAATAATGATTTCCTGAATAAAGAATTTCCAGAAAAAGAAGCGTTAGTCGTCGGCGACGGTGTCGGAGGAGGAATCGTAAAGTAGTAGCAGTAGCAGCCACGGGCGGCAAGCAAAGAATCACTTTGAGCTTCAGTCTGTCAACACCTCCCCCAATTGCAGAAAATTACAGAATTGCCAAGCAGAGAAAGGGGTTTCCTTACAGTGCCCCATTGGGGGACTCATCATAGATTCTATTTCCCCAAATTATTCATGTATTTTTATTTTTTATTTAAATAATAATAAAATTAGAAAATATATATTTATCTTTTTTTTTTTTTTTTTTTTTTAATATTCGCCTATAACACGACAGTGCTGAAAATGACTAATAAAATGACTGACAAAGGGGCCAAATTGCTTACTCGCAACATTATTCGCCACTCTATTTCCCAGCTTTATGTATAACCGAGAGTTAGATTTTAGGATACTTGTGTGACTAGTGCGCCTTCTCTGTTTTAGATTTCATTTAGGTCTTTCGGATGCACCCACACATTCACCTTATTAATTTAGTTTTTTTCCGAGCCACGAGAGCGCGAGAGCCTTTTGGCTACTCAGACCTATCACATGGACCCTTCTCCTTTTTAGAGCCTACCTTAACCTTTTAGGTTGAGCTTAGATCCTTTTTTAGGACTCCTTATCCTACACATGGGTGCATCTGTGATCCTTTAGGGCCATTTTGATCATGATATGGATCCAAAACTCTCCATTTCTTTGGGGTTCCTCTCGGTGGTATACGTAGACATCGTAGCTGCAGCCACGTGATAATTTTACATAGTATCGACTTATCTATTTCGCTTCGGGGCTCTAAGATTCACTTATTTATCAGGTGCTAAGCTCCTGCGTAGTATTTCCAATAGCTTATACATATTCAAAAGCTTTATTATGCGATATAATCTGGTTGCCTTCGATTGTAGTTCATGGTAGACTAGTTGCATGACGATCATACTATTATGATTCACAATTACATAGCTGACCACTGCTTTCGATTCGATTCAAGAGAGTCATAGCCTTAGACTTGGCTCTGAGGACGGGTAGGCAAAGCAGCCCCCGCATGATTAGATCTTAATCGACTCAAGATGATTATGTGGAGCCCCACCCCACCGCCTATTCACCGATAGCTCACGGCTACTGCTCTTCACTTGCCAGATAGGAGGGTGACCCACCCATCGACTACTTGCTTGCTTCGCCATCATGATACGTGGAGCATGTATGGATAGGCCGGAGCAAAGGCTTTGCATATGAGAGTTCAATGGAGTTACTAGTTGGTACAGATTTTGATAGTGCACCTACGAGTAGATTATCACCGATTTAGGATGCCAGAGATTGAGAGATAAAGGTTGGCCTCGCCCACTTGAGATTATACATGTTGTCACAAGGGCTTATAGACTTGCTGGTGACTCGATGCTTATGCTATTCCTTATGTCACCAGTAGTGTTACCTGGTATTGGTATGCTTCCTAGCTTTTGTTGTCGTGATTTGGGAGAGAGTTTGACTTGAGTTTTAGACATTTCCTGCCTGAACACAAGGGTCAATGTCTCAAGAGAGTTGCAGGCCATGAGATCGACAATATCTTCGCAACTATGTGGGCAAAATTGAAGCCTCAACTGACATACAGGTCACATGCTCCTCTTCAGAGGATGCTTTTGATGGGATTATACTGATCCATGGTATTGCATGATTTGTTGATTCGATGATCATTTGATGTTGCTTGACTTTCACTTCGAGGTATACCGCATTTTAGATATGTTCATTTTATGAGGTCAGAGACTTTGATAGTCCACATGGTCAAATTCTGTTGATGCTGATGGATATTGATTTGGTGGTATGATGTTACTACATCTCATTCAACACATTCTCTCTTGGTTTATGGATATGGTCTATAGCTTTAGATAACAAATATATGATTCTCACTTGATTTACCTTGTGCCAGGATTGCTTTCATCCATACTTTTAGTGGTGCAACTTACATTATTATTGGATTTTTTGCGAGTTTATTTGAGAGTTACAATATCAGCGCATTACATTAGCATACAACTCATTTTCGCTGGATTTATATACAGTCCCTGTAGTTCCTTCTCGAGGTCGGGTTGTTTTCGTTGACTTGATCAGTCTCCGTGATTGCTGATTTGCTATAACATTTGCTGTACAGAAAGATCCTTTTCGAGCTTAGGATGATTTTTACTATCATGACTTCTCGTGGCGCATCGCCGAGGAGATCTGTATCTCGTCAGGCACTCCAATTCACGAGGAGAGCACATCAATATGATACATAGATAAATTCTAACAAGGTACTTTCGAGATAGATCATTTGCCTTCTTGATCCGTGGAATTATTACAAATGACGATGATCGTTGTCAAGTATGAGATAGTCCCCATAACACAAACCCGCGTTATTATTGCCCACATGACCATTATTTACGAGATAATATCTAGCTCACCATAGTTTCACGCATATAGAGTTTCGTATTATGATGATTCGAGATAGTCAACCCTTTTTATACAATGGATTGGTCTAAAAGATCGCAAAGCTGGGGTCAACACTGGCCCATATGAGAGATAGACCGCTTCACTGGGTCGATTATACCCGACCTTTGCATGATCTTGTGGAGATATGCTAGACCTCTCCTTTATTACTCATTATATGCTGCTGATGCCACATGCTAGACCCCTACAATGAGACAATTTTGTTTTGAGAGTCCTTAAAGGATTGAGTAGTCACCTTAGGAAGTTCGCACTCCAACTACAGCACCTACATCAAGAGTGAGTCGACTGGGGCATGAACAAGATGCATGATTTGACTTAGATGAAACCAATTTCAGTGCCAATCAATGTGGATCAACTAAAGAAGTTTACGCTGGAGACCATGGTCGTAGGATGATGGCTAATACTCGACAGTCATATGCCCATTACTGTTAATTATTTGATCAAGAAACAGCCCATTGTTCTCACACTGCAGCATTTTCGTCTACTATTATCTTGGAGTAGTCTTGTTTCACTACAAGAAAAAAAAAATGCATTTTACATATTTTGATTCCTTATATTCTAAAATGGGCAAGTTACGGAATTAGTTCCAACTCTGACACTTTGTACATATATTATGTTTAATGTGATGTTTTTGTTGACCCCTTTAGAAGCATCATGGTAGGGAATGGATAAAAAACTAAATATAAATAAAAAATAATTTATTTTATTTTAGTATCATATTAAATAATCATAAAAACTAATTAGTTTTTAAATATAAAAACTACATACTTGGGGAGAAATAAAAATACATACTTATTATAAAAGAACTACGATTTTTGTTAAAAGGCGAAATTTAAGGCAAAGAGAACGCTGACCGATTTACTGGGTCAGTTAGATTCTTAATTTACCAAGTAGTTATGGCTGCTACTTCCATTGCTATTGGCCTTCGGGGCACCCTCCTCCATGTACAACAATCAATATATGAAATGATAATTTAGATAAATTTTAAGTTAATTTTATAATCATTAAAAAAAGCTAATTTTATAAAATAGTAACACTTTTTTTGACAACTAAACACTTTAGTTAAGTGTTATTTCATATAAGTTAGACATGATATGCAACATTAATACTTAAAATAAAAAACAGTAATCACTTTTTAAAATAATAATTTAAGTATATTTTAACTAAAAAACCGATTCCATTAAAGCCCACGTCCAAACATAACCTTAGACAATTTTTAGCATAATTTCCTCTCTCTCCACCAAATGGAGACCCAAGCTTGAACCCAAGATCTGAGAGTAGTCTCTATTTTTTCCTTTGTTTTCCCCTCTCATTAAACAACATTTTTCCCTATGCGAATTTTTGTTTGGGAGGATTTTAGAATTTATTTTCATCTAGTATTGTGGTTTCGATCTAGTATGTTTTATCTATTGCTCTCTAGATTCTCAAAGCGAATTTACCATTTCTTGTTCTTCTTTTATTTATTTTCATATAGTTTTGTAACATTCTTCACTGCATAGAATTTGGAGAAATTGATTTGAAATCTTTGGGATTTGAAGGAAAATAGAAAAATAGAGATGTCCTTGAAACTTATTTTTGTTCTTGATTGGATGCATGAATGGTTTTTAAAATTTTTTTCCATTATGCTTGTTTTCTGTTTGGCTATATTCAAAGGAAACAGAAAATAGAAAATTTATTAGAAATGTTGGAATTGAATTTCTTCGTTGTGGCGAGGGTGTCTTTGTCACGATGAGCTCGCGAATCACTTAATTAAATTTCTTCACTTCATCGCGAAGAAGTGTCTTCGTCGCGATGAACACCTTCATCGTGACAAACTCTGCTTTGTCACGACGTACCCAAGACCATGCATCTTTTTTCATCTTCACCTTCATCGCGATGAATAATCTCTTTGTCGCGACGAGGGTGATGCTCATCACGACGTGCTAGAATTTTCTTCAATGTGGTCCTTCTGCTTCATCGCGATGAGCTCTTCCTTTGTCGCGACGAACACTTCCTTCATTGCGACGAACACATGAAAAGTATACTAAAAATGCTAACAAGATTCACACTTATCAATTGCCATATCTTTTCTCCAAAATAAAAATAAAAGCACTCTAGTTTCATAATCGATTCTACCGCTATGAGTTGATGTTATCTTTTTCTTAATCTACTATCTCTATGTTGTATTTTTTATTTCTTTCCTCCTCTTCTTCTACTTTTAACCAATTAAGAATAACAATGATAATAATAATTATGATTACAACCATCATAATTTATGAGGTAAATGGTTTTAAGAGGTAGTGCCCACACCACAGTGACATGTTTGTTATGGGAAATTGGGTCATATCGTGAACAATATATCATAGTGTTGGGAAACTTATTATTACATATTAGAATCATATACCATTCCTTTGAAACCTGAATGCAATTTTACACAGCGAGCTGGTATATAGGTATATAAGTGCCGTTTAAACTATCTCAAATCATCATATCAATTCAGGCCGGGTCAATTAATTTCGATCAAGTCGTGGTCGTAGTAAACATTCACTTTTTTTCTCAAATTAAATTAAATCTATTTGAAAGAAAATCTTTTGATATCTTGTTTGGATAATTAATATTTTTCTACTATTAAGCAATTCAAATTTTAGTCAAAGTATTTGGTAGCTAGAATCCATTCCATGTCATTAGGTTGTCCCTGGTTGGATTGTAGGCCCTACCAAATTCATTTTCTTGGTTATTTGATCAATAAGAATAGTAGTTGTTATAATGTGCCTTGGAATTATTTGATCAATTTTCTTTCATTATATATTATATATTTTCAATGCCCAACAAAGAGTATTTCTAAACTGAAGTATACACTCTATTTCCTTGGTTTTGGTAGTATGTTTCTTGGATAAAATTTTGAGTATTTGATGGATGTGTGTTTGGTTTTCTCTTCTTATTAGACGTGTCTTTCTGCACTTGTCCACCAGTATTTGCATGTTCTAATTTGGTTGAGGCTAAAGTATCCCTATAGCTCTTCCTGGCGAATTTTCTCAAAATCTGCTATAAATTTCTATTTTTGTACTTTAAAAAAAAAAAAAATTGAATAGTGTTTTTTTGTGTGGGTAATCCTTGGTTTTAAGAGAAATTAAGGGTTTGTTTGGTTTATGTTTTTTAAAACTGTTTTCTATTCTCGAAAATAAGAAGATCAAGGAAAACAGAGAGAACACATTTGGTTCTCATTTTTTTTGTTCTCAAAAATACAAAGAACTCAAAAAACACTAAATTCATAGAAGAAAAATGGTTTTTAGAAAATGCCAAAATGATGTTCTTAGTATTTTCAAAAATTATTTTCAAGAATAGTTTTAAAAAACAGGAACCAAATAGGCCCTAAACCAAGGTCACATATTATTCCTTGTCCATTTCAGGTAATTGAGAACTATAGGAGTGTCGCTAACATTTCTTTAAAATCGACTGAGCATTGCCTATTGACATATAGTGATTGGTGTACTCCCATATAGGATATGGATCTACCTAATTTGTTAATGATGAGGTAAATTCTTACCGTTGTTATTTGGCTTATCTTTGTAACATAGGAGTTGAGTTCATCCCTTGTAAACAAATGAATCGTTCTTGGATGTTGGAAGATAGAAGATAAAAAGACTAGGAGGATGATGTCGAAAATTCTATTGCATTTGCACTTCAAAATGCAGCAAATCAAAACTCCATCAAATGCCTATGTCTACAATATGGAAACTTGATATTCCATAAACCTCAAAAGATTAAAGAACATTTATTCTTTTATAGAATTGATCAAAGTTACCATACTTGGTATTGGCATGGGGAGACAACTTGTAGTTGTAAACCATTAACTAAAACAAGGGCAACATGTTTTGATAGAATTCATTATAGTTATATGGATTACACAATAGAAATGGTTGAAGTTGCATACGAGGATTGTAAGGATAATTTAGAGATATTTGATAATATGTTAATATTGTTGTCTGTATGTTAACAAGTTTACATATCTTTTTTATTGATGTATTACAGACATAGACTCAAAAGAAGAGAAGACACCAATCAAAAGAAAATATAGAGTGATAGCAAGGAAATCCATGATTATAAGGAATAGGAATAGAGGGATTAAATTACTCATAAAGTACAATATTGATGGTGTCTTTGTAGGAGAATCTTCTGTGCACTTAACAAGTTACTTAGGTGTTTGGCACGTATTCAAGTACCGATAAGATATAACACATGACAAAATGTCCCGATACAATTGAAGAACAAACTATGAGATTGTATTGAGGTAGCTTTGTGATGCCCCAATTTTTGGGGGTCCCGTTGACAACCCGTCAATCGGCGAAAGACTCGTGGGTGTCGAGTAACCCGACACCACACCACCGTGTGTGACGCTCCAAATCCTAGGAGTCAAATTTTTAGAAATTATTTTTTTTGGCTACTGGTCAACTCTATCACGATGGAGAAATCGCCGATTGCAGCCAGGACCTCTGGCCGGGCTTTGTCGCTTCACACCCGCGAGCCGAGGTTCTGGTCACAGGCTGCCCCTCGCCGTCGTGCGATCGCGAGCCGCAGCGGCGCTTACGAGCGCTGGCCACGCCGTCACTACGCAGGACTTCGCCTCGATAGGGCCCCGCCGCGTTCGCCCCGCCGCCGGCCGCCACAGCAAGTGTGCCTTCGCCACCGTCGACTAAGAATTCCGGCACGGCCTATCATCGAAGATCTTTATCGCGACTAAGAACCAGAAATGGGCAGTAGCCCATTCTTTCTCTCATCTCTGCACTTCCAATTTTTTTCCCTACATTTCATCAAATACTACTGTTTCTATACAATTTGTACTGACAGTATAATGTCCGGGAAAATATCCACACCATACTAAACCAATATGCAACTAAGTTTTCATTACAAAACTTATTATTTACATAGCACAACTGGACATTTAGTCCAGAATATTACAAAATAAATGAATTGGCCACAACCCGACCTTTTTCACGATAATCCTCAGATGTGCTCACCCCCGGATGTACCTCAAGTACTTGAAAATATATTTACCCACGACGGGGTGAGCAATGCCCAATAGAGAAGTTTTCCTACAAGGGTTACTCCCCACCTAAAATGCACATGCAATGATATACATAAAACATCCAATCATATTCCACATAAATAATGCAATCATATATGGAATATTTCATGATAGGCATGAAATGTGACTCCTCACGCCCATAACCCGAGTCCCGACCGACTCCCTCACACATGCAACGCCACGTGTGAAAAACCAATCATTGGTGTTTCACCCAAAGACTTGACTCATTGGACCGACCTCCAATATTCATTCGAATTTTATCGAATCCTGTGTTCATTCAGGCTGCATTTTCGGGTTCTCACCAAGTAGAATGTCGTGATGCCTTCCCAACATTTTTACGCTCACCGACCAAGTGATCATGTCTAACCGAGTACGGATTTCAGGGTCTTTTCACCCAGGGGGATCTACCCCATATTGTTTTACACTAACCGTGAGTCTCGACTGACTTCTGGTCCCATTTTCGAGCTCACCACACATTCACCAAGAAGGGTGAATCAACTATCACTATGCACCCACACTCGACTCGACGCGATGTTACTGTGCATATGGAATGCAAATATGCCACATTAAGTTACGTGCATTATTTCCAATTTATGGCAAATAATTTTCATTCATCATGTCAACATATTGGCGAGCATGCATTGACATAAATTTTTTTACACATTGCATGTCATTCAATTATCAAGCAATAACATGCAAAAGATCCTGCAATTGGGACCTCAATCCAACGAGACATCATCCGGCCTCAACATTCAAAACATGCAACAAAAAAATAAAAATTTTATTTTTATTTTTATTTATTTATTTATTTTTTCCATAAACCGGCCCCCGTCACGATAGAGAACTCCCGTCGCACAATCAGCCTACCTCCCGTACGGTCGCATGCCCGGAAGCCGCCGGGTCGGCGCACCCGTGTCGCTTCCTCAAGTAAGAAACCGAACGCAGTCGAAGTGGGGCCGTGGTCACGCTACGCTTCGCCATTCTAGCTGGTCACGACTCAAAAAATCGGTCGAGACTATTCGCCCAGGACCAAGTATTAGTTTTCAGATGCTTTGACTGGTTTATTCGGGCCCCGAACATTTTACCTTCAATCCGTACTTTGGGATCGAACATCGTATTACTTCATCGCCTCGGAACTAAAACTATGCTATTGGGATGGCTTTTGCCAAGAATAAACCGGAGTAGGAAAACTTCTACCTCTCGAGCGCCAGGCGAAATTCTGATTTTGGTCTCCACGCGTTCTCTCGTCATGGCGACTAACTTTTCCTCGCTTTCGACAAACACCGACTGGCCGATTTTAAAAATCAGAGAGAAGGAGGAGCCTTTCTCTCCTCTTCTTTTCCTTTTTTTTCTCTCTCTTTATTTTCCCCCTTTTTCCTCTTTCTACTGGTTTAGTCAAACTTTCCTCAAGCAGGATGTCCTCACACATGTCACCCTCTCATCGCGCCTCGATTTCACCTATCCTCTTATCCATAACTTTGGATTCCATCCTCTGTGTGGTGACATACACCCCTGCACTTTGATTTTTCCTTCCCTTTCGACACGGTTTAACGCGGCCATCCAAACAGCCACAGACGCGCACTCCTGCGCCCTCGAAAAAGCCGAAATTCCAACTGTCTCTAATTACGAAATTATACTGGTAGTTGCTAGGATTTCGCGAGACGATTTCAATCTGAAACTGCTTGGCCATCCGAGATCTAAAAATCACAATTTTCAACTCGAAATTACCGTTTTACCATTTTCAAAAAATTGAATTTTTCTCAAGTTTTACAAGCTTAATTTTTATATAAATATAAGAATGATTCTACATTTTTCTTTCTATATTTATACATTGAAGGTATCAATGACTATGTTTATACTCAGAGACTTCTTTTACATTAAAACAAGAGAAGAAGAAATTGTCTCTTACAATGGGAACTTGTTTTCGGGTCTTTAAAAACATACCGGGACAGAAATATATTCTTCCTTTCAAAGATAAGCTTGAGCTTCTTAAGAAACCACCAGTTGAGTACGATTTTATTGATGAAGAAGATTGGAATATTTTTGTGAAAAATTATTTGTTAGATGAATTTAAGGTATATATGTAATTAAAATCAAACACATACACTTATCAACATAATACTAATCATCTATTTCAATTTATAGAAATATAGGGAAGTTAAAAAACAAACGAGAAAGAAGCATATATTCAATCATCATCTAAGCCAAAAAGGATATGCTAGACTTGAAGAAGAAATGGTAAGTTTTAGTTTGTTTTTATTTTAGTTTCATTTTATATTATTTTTATTGGTGATGAATGAATAATTTGTGTATATTTCTTAATTTTTTAATTGTCATTTCTATTAGATGGTTGAAGTTGGTTCTATAGAAAACATTGATTGGAGTTTACTTTGGAAGAGAGCGATGCAGAAAAAAGATGGCAATTATGATGTTGTTATACCAATAGTAGAAAAGATAGTAAGTAATCATTTGAACCCAAATTAATATTTTTAAACACTTTCTTTGGTTTGACATACTTCAAAGTTTAACTTCATAACTTTATCTGGTTTAGGACGAGTTGATGAAACAGTCTTAAGAGAGTAACATAAGCTTTAGTGGGAGCAATGACATACTTGCTCAAGCATTAGGAACTCTAGAGTACACTGGTCGTGTACGGGGTCAAGGGAAGTACTATATGCCTCAACAATATTTCAATAGTGTCTTAGATCATGTTGTGAGAGATATTCTAAAAGTCACCCAAAAACAATAAGCTAAGTTTGAGGCCGATGTGTTAGCAAAGCTTTCTTATATAGGAGTTCCAACACAATAATCTGTTGTGAGTAGTTCCAACATGAAATCAAAAGTGGTGTTCTTACCAGACGTTACAGAGAAACCAATCCATAAAATTGATGACGACTTACTTGTGAAAAGGGAACCACACATAAAGGTGTGTTATTAATAATTTTCATTTTCTAGTTATAATTGCTATAATTCGTAAACAATTTTCGTTTTATACTTATGCACTTTATCTTTTCAAGTAAATGCAATTAACAATTTAAATTTGTTTTGAAGGCAAAAAAATGTGAGTTGGCTATAAGGACTAAGAAAAATGTCAGAGGGGCGGATAATCATAATGGATCAGGGGTTCAAACTTTCTAGTTGTCAGGATGTTCCTTATAAGTCAAATGCACCGCTTCCCATTCCACCCCCGATCAAGTTGCAAAGAAGTTGAGCCGTCGTGGTTATCAAGCTTTATGGTCTCTATTTGGCTGTTGAAGTTCTAAATTGATAAATGTATGTAATTTTTATGTGCTATTTCATTTTATAGGAGGTATATATAATTTTGATATCATGATACTTTTATTTACAAGTATCTCAAAAAGGAATTAGATAAAAAACAAAAGAGAATGAAATGAAACTTAAAGGAGAAATCCCTCAAGATATCAAGAATTTTAATGCATTGGTAAATCTTATGCTAAAGAATGAGAATGTACAATCTCTTGATATCCTAAAAGGTGTTTTTGGTGAGAGTTTTAAGACCTTCCTTATGAAAGAAGACATGAATATGATAATTTCATTTACAGAAGTATCAACCAATTGTATCATATTTTATATATGGTAAGAAATGTTATAACTTGATAATATGTGTTAACTTTGATATATCTATATGTGTGTTTATAAAGCAAAAATATTCATTTCTTACTAACGAATATGAAATTTAAAACAGTATTAATTTGAAGAAAAAAGTTAAATGATGCCTCGACTTAGCAAACAATTTGTTTTGTCAATCCAACTTTGGTCTCCAAAGATGGAATGGGTAAGACAACAAAAGAAATTCCACAATGTTGATTGCAAATCATTTCATGCTGGAAAAATGTGCTGACTATGTTTTTATTCCATATAATTCCGAGTAAGTTATGAAAACCAAAAAAATTATTTTTTGTGTTGAATAGTTTAGTTTATACGAAATAACAAAATAACATTTAATATACTATTGTAGCTTTCACTGGGTCTTAGTGGCATTAGATATGAGGAAAATGATTGCACACTACCTTGATTCAATGCAAAATCAACCATGTGATGATCTTAAGGATATTGTGAACATGTAAGTGTCTTTATTTTTGTACTTGAATATACTATATAGTATCTAAAACATTAATATTTTTCATGTAGAACACTACAAATTCATCATCCAGACAAACAAAAATCGTCAAAAAGAGAGCCAACATGGGTAAAAGTAATGGTAAACTACTTATTTAGATTTAATTACATACTTTAAACACTTAGATTAACCCATAAAAATATAAATTTTTTTTCACTTGGATGATAATGACTTGTTAATTATTTCAAACTCATATTTGTATATATAATGCCCAAGAAAAATAGGTAGTGTGGAGTATGGCTATTGTGTGATGAGATATATGAAAGATATTATTGTTGACCAAAGTCTTATCTACAAAGAAAATACAATAAATTATATTAGTTCTCAGACTTAAATATTTTTATTAACCTAACTAATCATCATAACTTTATAATTAATTACTAGTTTAAAGGGAAAAAAAAATCATATAGTGAAGTTGACCTCAATGAAGTGCGATCAGAGTGGGTTATAACACAATAAATTCTTACTTATGCTTGAAGATATACTTAACATCTTTAATATTTCATTTTCATTATTGTTAATACAAGTAATAAAACAATTATTTTAATATTTAATGTTATTATTGTTATTATTGTTGTTCACATGGAGAAATTATTATTGTCATTGTTACATTGAGAGATTGTTGTTTATGTTGTTACATGAAGAGATTGTTCCCACCAGAGAAGTTGCTATTTGTTATTCTTGAAGGAGAGTGTTGTTATAAATAAAATGTTGTTTTTTTTTATTAAGAGATGGTAATGAACTTTTTTGTTAAGGCTAATTATGAGCAAATGTAATATATAAAACGAGGGCAAATTTTACAAAGATTGTTAATTTTCACTTTTTTCATTTTATATATTGTAATATATGCAGGTGAAAGATTCCAGGGTCAAGAGTGAACCAACAAATATAGTTTTGCTTTGTTTTTTTTATTTTTTATATTTTTTATCTTGCTTGTAATCTTACTTTTATTAAGGAATTTACATACCTTGTTTTTTTTTGGTACATGTATACTTGTTCTTTTGTTGAAATTGAGAAAGATTGTTAAAATTAAAATGAGGGTAAATTTTAGAAAAATTGTTAATTTTCACCTTCTTCATTTTATTTCTTGTAATATATGCAGTGAAAGATTCCAAGGTTAAGATTGAACCACCGAATATAGTTTTGCCTTTTTTTTTATCTTACCTGTAATCTTACTCTTATTAAGGAATTTACATACCTTGTTTTTTTGGTACATACATGTTCTTTTATTGGAGTTGAAAAAGATATATTTTCTAGGAAGGTTATTAGTAAAGTTATTCAATTTCTTTCCAAAGATGTTTTTATTAGTATAGAATACCATTTTAAATTGGTAAGTAATTATTTTGAATTATTTGAAAAGTCAAATGAAAATTATATATAACAGATCATACAAAACATATTTTTCATATTATTACACATAATATGACACTTCAAATGAGTGTTAAAAATAAACAAATAATTTTTCACAGTCCTTGACACTTTTGCAAATATTATCATAAATGTATAAAAAATGATGCTTTTTAAAGTGTCAATATAGGTAAATAAACAATGACATTTAAAAAAGTGTCATTGATAGTGGGCACTAATGACAATTTTGGAAATTAATGATATCCAAAGAATGTCATGTTTTGAAAAGATTACACATAAATAAGACCAAAATTAAGGCTGAAGATGACACTTTAAAAGTGTCATGGTCAGACTTATTCATTTCTTTGCCAAGGGTAGAAATGACATTTAGGGAAGAATGCGTTGCGCGCTTTATCACCTAAAAAATGTCATTATTGACCATTTTTCTTATAGTGCTTGTCTTTTCATATCTAGGATATAAATTCTAGTGTGTGGATGCCTTAGTTTAGGGATCTTATGAGTTATGGACACACTGGCATATTTTTTACATCACCTTGCCACCTCCACTTCATTGTTTCCGTTCCATTTCATAGTTTCTATGTTTTCATCACTTTCTTTTATCCTCGAATTTTGTTCACTTATTCTTTCCCACTCGATTGGTGATCTAATTCACCCACGTATGTGGGGTTTGTCGTGTCGTCCATTCACTCATTCCATCGACATTTATTTAGAGACCTTTAGTCTGAGAGGCTTATGTCATTTCATTAGAGTTTGTTTATTGTACCTTGGCGCTTGGAGATATATTCATTCATTGTCATATCAGTTTGTTTCTCGTTTGCTCTATTCAGTCTATGCACAAAAAAAAAAAAAAAAAGAAAAAATGAAAAAAGAAAAAAGAAAAAAAGAAAAAAAAAATAGCGCACGTGTATGTATTCAGTATTAGTATTCCTAAAGCATGTATATGTATTTATGAGGATAATTGTTGTGAGTGTATGTGTTCTGAGAGTTCGTATATGAGCTTCCCAAGATCCTTGTATCTTGTACTTAAGTATGTATATATCATATGAGGATCATTATTCTGAGTATATGTATTACTTATGGTAGTTTGTATGTGAGCTTTCCGAGATCCCAGTATGTTGTGCTTGAGTTTGTATATTGATTTATGAGGATTATTATTTTGAGATTATGTATTACTTATGAGAGTTCGTATGTGAGTTTTCCAAGATCCCACTATCATGTTCTTACTTTGAGATCTCACTAGTGGTATGTGAGATGGTTGATCCTCTTCTAAGGGCTCTGAGTTAGTGTCATATTCATCATCCCATCCATTGATGACATGTCTTCTCCATGTAGTGATGTGGGTAGCTTCATCGTATCATCATCGGTCCATTTTTTTCCTACTGTTATCTATCTTCTTGACTTTATACCTCTCATTTTCACATTTATCACCCTCATATGTTTTTTGATTTTGAGTATGATGTTTCACTCTACATCCTTGTCCTTTTACATATCTCACAATCTGTTACACTTTTTGTGTCACGACATTATCATCGTAGCTCTTCCATTGGATGTCCTTATGTCCATGGTTCATTAGACTTCTTATGCACATTGCATTTACACACGAGGACACGAGGTCGACTCATTGAATTTTCGAAAGCTTAGTTTCTATCATTATAAGCTTACATGATTTAAGATGTGTTGTAAGACCACTCTCAGGCCATGAGATCTTATGTTTTCTTTGACAACATCTATTCGATAGGTATTTGAGATTCGGGTTTATATATCTGCATACATTAATATAAGCATTAGTTTGATTAAAAAAAAAAAAAAAAGTAACCCAACAGAGTTTTGTCGTATAAAACATCATGAAATAGTTTTAAAAGCCTATTTTTAATGCTGATTTAGATAGTAATATTTCAAAAGAGGAACTCAATGTAAACAACTTGTTTTTCACCATATAAATACTCCATATATATATATATATATATATATATATATATATATATATATATATATATATATATTGTCTGGTCTTGTGTTCAAGTCATAGTCATTAGTGGGATTTTCCTTAATGGGTCTCTCATATCAATTGGATGTAGTTTAAGATTATAAACTCATAAGCCTTTCCATTCCTATCCGACGTGAGACTTTGTGTGTACACTTAATAATCCTCCCCTCGAACAAAGTTCCATCGAACCTCTCCTGAAACCAGAATTTCCTTGTCTTTCACCGCGTTCGGGCACACGCCTTATGTTAGGCATCACTTGATAAGGACTCACCGCTCACCACACCATTTTGTTCGGTATCCACCCACATGGTTTAGCCTGAACCTGACTCTAATACCACTAGTTAGGAAGTTCAATGGACCCTTCCCTATCCCCATTAGTAAGAAATTGTCCATTTTGGGCCTATGCCTTCATAGTTTTGTTTTTGGGCCTTTTCAAAAGGCCTTGTACCAATTGGAGTCCATGCTTATAAACTCATAATCTTCTCATTCCTATCAGATGAGGGACTTTAGGCGCACATCCAACAATATAAACTCATAAGCTTCTCATTCCTAACTCGATGGATCTTACATGGTATATATATATATATATATATATATATATATATATATATATATAGTATATATATATATATATATATATATATATATATATATAAGAATAATCCATGCTTGGCTCACTCTTCGTTAAATAGAATAATTCCTAAGTTTAGGGGGATCCTATATTGTGGTTTGCAGTATCAAGGCATCGGTGATTAGCTAAGGAAGTTCAAATAATTCTACATGGCCATGTGTCACTATCTAATAAGTCCCCATAATTTTTATTTTTAAATCAGCTTGATTATCACCCATTTCTCCTCTCCGTCTCTCGCCACATATCATTAGGGATGGCAACGAGGTGGGTTCGGGACTGGTCATCCCTGTCCCGTTCCCCTCCCAACTTTTTTTATGATTTCCCATACTCGTCCCAAACTCGAGACGGTGTGGATATCCCAATCCCAAACCCAGCATAAATAAAATCTTAAAATCCTGACCCCGCCCCACCTTGTCTCGTTTTATGAAAAAAATTCATAAAATACAACAATTAATTTCATAGCCAAAAGCCAGCAACAAAGCCAAGATGTCGCTTCGATGATCTCCCTCACGCTCCTTTTCTTGGCCATCAGCCCTGGCAACGATGGCCGGAATTCCAGCGCCGATTTCATGGTTTCAGCCCGAAGTGTGTTCATCAGTTCGCCACGCTTTTTTTTTGTCGTGACATTAAAGCTAACTCCTTTGTTGCCAGGCTCCGTCGTTGGTTTTCATGACAATTTCTGGTGTTGCTTTTTAGCTATGTATGTCACGACAAAGTTGTGAAATATCGCCGCTTCGTCTTGGTTTCAGAGGAAATTATTCTGCCAGGAACTAAGGTCGCCAAGCATTATAATTACTCGTGAAGTCCACAGGTCACCTCCACAGGGAGTGGTTTCCTAGGTGATCCTTAGGGGTTATTCTCCAAGGAATGTACGTTTAAAAGTAAAATCTAGGGCTATGGTTGATTGATTGAGTATCTGATTAAGTTGACTATTTTAAAACAGAAAGGTGATTGATAGGTTCTGTGTTTCCACTCACTACCGATCAAGTAATTCCCACCTTCTTATTCAAGGCCTCATCTAGAACCATTTCATGAATGGTCTTCGACGGAAGATTTTACATTAAAAGCTCTTTTAGAACGAAAGAACGATCGAGCGATGATAAACACTTGTTCAAATGATTTGCTCAGACTCTTAGCTTGCATTTGCGATCAAGCACAACGTGTACCGAGGATTTCTCGTTCACACGTTGTCAAGAAGATGCCCAACAAAGGTTTTATAAGATCTTTCTACAAGTGCTTAGCATCGTACAATCCCGTTGAGGTACAAAAGAGGAAGTGAGGGTTATTACCTTGATCGAGGTGAGTTTCCATCGTAGAACCCTACTGCGGGAGCTTAGAATCATTGAAACTAGAAAGCCATTCATATTTGATAAGAAAACTACTCATAAAGAAACTCGAAAATCCCACTTTAATCAAGTAAGATTTGAGAATCAAAAGCACCAAATACTGTAAGAGAAAACCGAGTTGTATGAACTAACTGAAAGATTACACGTAATTGAAATCTAGAATCCGAAGAAAAGTGAAGTAGTTTACTCTACTCTATGAACCCTAGCCAAAATATGAGAAAAACACTCTCCTTCTATGAAACCAAAACCCTAGCATCAAAAACTGCTCATCTCCACCCTTTCTTTGGCTTAAATACCCTTCTCCTTCATCATCTAGAAGTGGTGGACAAAAGACACGCTGCATCTCGCACTGCTGGAATTCGCCAAATCTCAGAAAATACATGTTGGTACCTATGATTTTCGCAAGTGTGGTACCCTGCATTTCAATAGGCTACTCGATGATTTATCGCTTGGGTACCTGCATCAAGAGAGTGGTATAGGCACCAATAGGCTACTCAAGTGATTTTCGTCAGTACCGCATTCTGGCTTGCTTCAGACGGCATCCACCGCCTCTCGCACCTGCTCCTCACACAAAAACACTTCCCCGACTTAACAACGGCCACATCAACCATAATGATCTACATTCGCTCTCTGGACACGAACCCCTATAAAAGTGTGCACGAAACTCGAAAAACCTGCACAAGTACAAAAACACGAACGATCAAAGGCACCTATTCTTATACAAAATGAGAGCAAAATATGAGCTGAAGGTACTAAAATCCGATATAAATGTTGCTCTTTATGGTCTAACACACTGACCTACATCTTGCTAAATCTCAAAGAAGATTTGAACTAGAAACACCTGCTGATTGTGATTTCCAACAAAATGCGCTTGGTGCAGTTAAGCTTTGCAAGTTTCCCAAAGGGCAAAACATTGAGCATAGTACTTCAACCTGACAGAGTATACAACCGTCTGACTCAATTGAAACCATGGTCTCAAGGTAATGGACATAATAACAAACTATTACAAAACCGAGATATTCATATAAGGGACCATGGAATTGAGAAAATACGGGCTGCAAAGAGATCACCAAACTGAAATGAACTATATCATCAAGGCAAACAATTTAACATCACCAAGAAACTAGTATGCATAAAAGTCAAAGAGGAACAACTGACATAACTAAAATAAAAAAGGTCTTTTAGGCTCAGAATTCCACTACGGGCTACACAAATGTGGCTTACGAGAACAAAATGGGTGTTGGTACATGACGGGGGCTGAGGGCCCCTACCCACCGCCAACACCACCCCATTATAACCCACCATGCTACTACTCTACATCCCTCCCCCGTCATCCTGGTCGAAGAGAATGCATCCTCATCAACACACTGTCAAGCTCATCGAACCCTTCCAAGTCAGAGGGGGAGCACCCTCCCACCCGGCAGTTCTCCTGTGATATGTGACTATTGGAGCCCGGAGAGCCTAGTGGGTCCAGTTGTTTCTGCTTCCCTAATATGCACTTGAACCAACCCTTGATTCGACGCTCCATCCTTTTCAAAGGGGATGTGCTCATCGACCCATGAGCTGATGACGAAGAAGCCCCAGATATAGCCAAAGGAGAACGTGGAAGATCGAGGGTCTCAGGATGCAAACGGCTTCGCCTCTGCTTTGTTTGTGATGGGCCCCAACTTAGGAAGAATTCATTTTCTCTAACTAACTCTTATCCCCGCAGCCTTCCACCGGGATTTCAACGCCAGAGTCGGGGAATGGATATGCCTGCTGCTGGGATCAAGTAGAAAGTCCTTGATAACGCACCATACAAATCATGCATAATCAATGATCTTCCCCTCACACACCATACAAAACTCGATTTCTTCTCGCTGCAATTCTCTTTTCCTTCTGGCCCGATCATATCAGGAATAATTTTGTTCATTAATGCATATTCAGCTCAGCTTCCCTCGAACGAACTCAAGGCACAAACCTCCTATGGAAACCGGAGTATGCACACATGGCATCAGCAAATAACCTGGCATCGAACTCAGTAATGGCCCTGAGAGGTAAGGCCTGGGCCACGGGGGTAGGCTGACGCATCGCAACGAGCGAGCTATCGAATCGTATCGAATTTTAACTATTTTCCCATAACAAAGGCTCTCGAGCAAGGTATCTACATGTCGATTTTCTCAAATTGGAATAAAATTCTGACTAAGGGTTGGTAAATACCCTTGATCTCCGCACAAAAATTGCAATTTTGCTCCCGAATAATGTACCGATAGATGGGGCGAACAAGAATGTGTCAACTTTCACACCCCGCTCACAATGAAAACCCCGCTTTGCAATTGACTGGCCCCACTTCTCCTGCTCTGATTCTGAAGACTCAGCAAACATGGCTTCAATCTCTTCATCTTCACCTGATGCCTCGCCTCGTATGAGGAATCTTTCGCTTTCCCTTTCCTTTCTCTTTACGGTCTACGAGGTATCTGGGCTTCCGCTTTTTTCAATGTGTACCACCACTCCATAGAAGAGCTAGAGCCTCGGGCTCTTTCCATCAGCTGACCTTGCCATGATATGGCAAGAATAGAAAATATAGCAACATGGCCCAAATACAATGTACATCCCCCAAAAGCCATCTCCATAAGTATCTGGGTTGGCCCCGTTTCTCGCCAATAAACTTCCTCCCCATACCATCAGCAGATGCCCTAATCCACCAAGAACATAAGACTACCAACCCAAGCCACCCAAGCAAATCCATGTGGACACAATGAAATATCACAACAAAAATATGCTCCCAAGGAATTGAGGGGCTCTTACCATGTGAGTGCGACAAACTGAGGGAGAGCTGGATCAGAGAGATGGAAACGCCGGGCAGAAAGTGCGATCTCTGCCATGGGAGAGAGAAAAGTGGGTTAGGTTTGTCCATAGAGTGGGGGATGAGAGATATGAGAAGGTCCCAATTGGGGGAGAAAAACCCAATCAACCTTTTTCGCTCTGCGGGTACTGCACTACGCCACGCTCTTTGTGCTGGGTGTGGTATCTGCATCGATGAGAGTGGTACCTGCATTCGACTGCCCTTTTTTTTTTTTATTTTTATTTTTATTTTATTTATTTATTATTATTATTATTATTATTTTTTGGAATAGCAGTGCCAATATATATATATATATATACCCTTTTCGAATGCCCTCCGTCTCGGATTCCACTGACTGCTCATTTATTTCCCTGCTCATAACTCGCCCAACCTGACTTGTGTGTTTACGAACTTGAAAATTGTACTACACTCTCTTGACACCTTCACGCTCACCTTGGGGTCCACTGTACTTCACATGATCACGATTCCTAAGGTTCGAACTGAATTGGCAACTCAAGGCTCAAGATAGGTGCAAAGGGTAATTCAAAATGATTTCACAAAATGTAACACATAAATAATGGCCTAAAATCATCTTCCAGTTATGCATGGTGTTCAGAGAATATGATGCATGTATAACATGGAAACGCTAAACAATGCACAAAGTGGCTAAATAGCAGCAATAACACATGAACTCGGCGTAAAGTCAATGGCTCGTGGTAGTTGAATTAAAGAAATCGATACCAAGACTAGAACAAAATCGGGATGCTCTGTCCCAAATATGAACAAAAGTTTCCAGGCCTGTCATATTGTGTCAGTGCATTGAGATTACATGGAGTGCATATATAAAGGCATATGGTTGCGTACATCACAAGTCAAGGACTATACCCAAAAGAGCCGCAATTCAAAAATTTTGCCATGCGCTTAACATGTGACATGCGCATAATATGTTCCTACTAGTGTCCCACCCTCACTACAGAAGGAAGCATTGTCCTCAATGCACACAGGACACCTGTAGAAGAAGAAGCAAGGAGACAGAAGCAGGGCTTTTTTTTTTTTTTAGCAAGAAAAACAAACTAAAGAAAATAGCAGAAAAAACGCAAGAAAGAAAAGAAAACTATATACAACAAGGTAGGATAGAAATTACTCTGAAGGAACATTCTGGTAGAGCGGATCTACCAGTTCCTCACTACTCTCCCGCCAATAACGTGCTCGAGAAATGGCTTTGCCGCTATCGACTTTAAAGGATTTCCCGGGGCCCTGGATTCCTCACTCCATCGCACCATATGGGTAAAACTACCTTGACAACTAATCCGGCTAGTCCACCAGAACTAAGTTTTCCTAGAGTTATGCAAAGCGATCGCACAACAATACCTTTGGTGAGGTCTTGAATGGCCCTTCCATAACAGTCTTGTCATGGGTAGTCACTGAGCTTCCCTGTAAATTCGGGAGCTCTCATATGATTCATGCCACCATCAACAAGCCTGCTCATCTACACCGTATCGCCGCTTACCCACCGCCAGAGATTTTGTTCGCAAGCCTCTTTGTAGAGAAATGCCCTCCACAAGGTTCCGAATGGTAAAAGGTGAGCACCCCAATTTGATCTTCATTGGGTACACACCTTCTCACGCTGTCCGACATTTAAACAAATATGGGTCATCAAAATAATATTTCTTAATGTCCGCCAAAAATTTCTTTTTTTGTTGAGAGGTCCATTGGAGTGGAATTTGACAAGTTACCAGATAATTTACTATGTCTGCATACCATGGGCAGTGAACAAGAGCAAAAAGCTGTTCATCAGGGACACTATCACCTATGGGCAAGCCGTGAGAAATGGATTCCGGCACTAACCGAGACAAGTGGTCAGCTACCACATTCTCGAATTTCTTTATCTTTAATAAATAAGCTAAATTCTTGGCACGTAGGATCCACCTAGTCAATCGAAGCTAGTATCCCGCTAGAGAGCGTACTAGCGCCGGTATGATATGTGAAAATGGTTGCTGAGACCCTACAATGTATGACCTAACTTTCTAGTGGCAAAGAAGACGACCAAAACTCTTTTTCCTTAGTCGTAGTTTGTTGAAGGAATCGAGAGTCTGGCCGGCATAGTAGATCACAAATCCTTTTATCTTCCCTTTGTCCTAAAAATGTACTCTTTATAGCATAATCACTAGCGTCACACATGATCTCAAAAGGGAGGTCCCAATTAAGAGATCGCATGATAGGAGGAGACACTAACATAGTTTTGAGTTTATCAAAGGCAACCTCGCAAGCCTATGACCACGCAAAAGGGATGTCCTTGGCAAGCAAATTGCATAAGGGACAGGCTATGGCACTGAAATCTTTTATGAATCTCCTATAGAATCCAGCATGTCCTAAGAACGATCTTATGTCTCTAACACACTTAGGAGTAGGTAAATTTGAGATCAACTCGACTTTAGCCTTATCCACTTCGATTCCTTTTTTCGATACTATGTGCCCTGAGACAATCCCTTGTGTCACCATGAAGTGACACTTTTCCCAATTTAACACGAGGTTCTTCTCTTGACATCTCTGAATACCTTACGATTCTCTGGGACATCCCTCATATGAATTCCCCAAACCGAGAAGTCATCCATGAAAATTTCCACAATGAGTCTATCATATCACCGAAAATCCCCATCATGCAATCGGAATGTTCCCGTGCATTACATAACTAAAGGAATATTCCTAAAGGCAAATCGTGCCAAAAGGACATGAATGTGGTTTTCGATCTTCTAAAGCTATCTCAATTTGATTACTCGAGTACCCATCGAGAAAACAATAAAATTCATGCCCTTCGCAACTCTTCTAACATTTCCGACGACAAAAGGTAAAGGGAAGGATCTTCCTAAGACTCGACGAAGCCCTATAATCTACACACACCCTCCAACTCGAGGACACGAGCGGAATTAGCTCATCGCTTACTGGCTACCACAAAGACTCTGCATTTCTTGTGGACTACCGAAGTCATCGACCCACTCTATCTCAAGAATGGGTAAATAACACCTACGCCCAAGAGCGAACCTCTTCTCGACCACTTCTTCATGATCGGGTATAGTCACAAGGGGTTGTCTGTAGAGGGTTTAACATCCTCTTCCAAATGAATCCGTGTGTGCGCATCATGGGCCACCCCTAATATCTGCAATTGTTCATCCTATTTTTTTGCGGTTTTATGGGTTCTCAATATCTCCAAAAGCTTATTTCTTGTTCCTAATTTAAAAGAGGAAGATATGATTATCTGTGGAAAGCTTTTCTACCCCTAAAAAATGCATATACTGAGGATGTGATGGTAAGGGTTTCAACCTTCCGCTTGTGGTCTCTCTTCGAAGGTAATAATTTGTCTCTCGATCGGTGGCAATGGTTCAAATTTAGGTGCCCACCCATTTGCTTCCAATAATTTCATCAGGTTCAATTATGGAGTGTAGAAACTCCGACTCGATGTGGGCCACCTCAACCTAACTCCGACTTACTAGACAAGACATGAGAGGATTATCGTATGAGACATTCACGTATTCGCACCACGTAACTCAATCATGTTTATCTCACAAACGCCTTCTCCTCACTTCATTCCTCGATAACATTAAAGATATCTGCTACCGCTCATGTTACTAAACGATGTCATTAGTCCTCCCTACAAAGGTATGATGGCATTAGCGGTAAATAAGAATGGTCTACCAAGAATCACCGAACCGATTCCCTGGGTTCACCATGTGTCGAAGTCAAGCACAACAAAGTCCACAAGGAAATAGAATCATTCACTCGCATCACTATGATCCTTCACTATCCCTCCAGGAATCTTCACACCATGGTCGGTTTAATCGAGGGTGATATCGGGTCGTTCTAACTCTCCTAAACTGAACTGAAACATGATAACCAGCGTGCAACAAGCTTAACACTCTCGCCCCAACCACTGCAGTTACGTCCTAACTTTGACTCCCTACCACTATGGAAACAATGGCCTGCAGCCTCGCATTTTCGTGGCAACTTGTCGATCAATGAGGTGGATTGCTCACCATAAATGCCTCCTCGTCAGACACCTACTTCTTTCAAAGGCACAAATCTTTTAAACTCGCAAACGACTTTAATCGCTTAATGGCATCTGCTAAAGGAATGTTCAACTTCGAATTGCTTGAACAACTCATAAATTCCCGCATCGACGTCTCACTGGTTTCTCAACCATGAGGCATGGGAGCAGAGGGACATGGGAAGCCTTGTCTTTTTCTGGCTCACCATCAAGAATATCTCGCCAGGAACACGAGGCTCTGCTCAACACCTCATCATCCCGACCGGTTCATTTCTGCAACTCAGATCGCCCGGGCCCGAATGGTTTTGTCAATTACCTTACCACTTCGAAGAGTGGTGACAACCTTGCAATGTTTGAAGGTGCCATCACTTGGACCTGAGACTCCAACACTATTTTGACCTTGTGGGTTTTGGATGGTTTGAGAGGGGAGTTTCCCTTTTTCTTGTTGAAAATTTCCCATAGAAGAAGCAGCGGTAGTGACTGGGGATCTCAAGCATCATCTGCGCTTCAAAATCTGGTGTTGTGATCGCAACATGAACCCAGGTCAACATCCTCCAAACTTCTTTACGGAGGCTGATGGCGCCAGATCGATCTCTGACTTTGACTGAGATGGAAACCTTGGTTGTGGTCTCACAGAAATCCTCGAGACCTTGATTCTGAAACTATGTGGGCTTAGTTCTCAGTGCCTTGCCTGCAATACCGCTGCTCGCGCTCAGCAACTTCATCTAACTAAAGTTCTCGTGCTTACCCCACTCGATTATATACAGAGGTATGGAGAATTGAAAGACTTTCTTTGGTAGGTAAGGGCATTACCGCTTCTATTCGATTGCTCCTTTAACTCGAGGAAGGTTAAAGGGGCTAATACGAGTGGGTGGGGTCATCGCAAATGATGCATGGCTCTTCCACTCTAAATCCCATAGGCACCAAGGGTACTTAAGGCACAATGGTTACCTCATTCACCTTTTTCAATTCTATAGCCCCAACTCTTGTTAAATTAGCTATTTTTGCTCATGTGTCATCATTATCTCTAAGTGATGGATTTCTCCCCTCGTAGGTGTACTATGCACTTTAGCAAAGATCTAAGGAGGTATTAGTCTCCCATGTTCGAGCATTCTCCTCGCTTACAAGATCAAAGAGTCGAATTTGCCTCCCCGCACTTTTCACAAAACTCTCCCGCACACATCATTCGATGTATTGTTTACATCAAGGATACCGATGAAAATACGCACGATTTGTCCAACATCTAAACCATGATGAGGGATAGTACGAAGGAGGTCATCCTTGCATTCTTTCCCGGTATACTACAAGAAAAGGTTCAACCCGCTTTAGAAAAGTTTTGGATTGCTTGCATGAGTGCATTAGTACGTGCAGGAGGAAAGAACTTGTTAAGGAATTCATTTCGCATATCCTCCTGTGCAAAGATCAATTAAGTGCTTAATGAAACCATATTTCGTCTTTTCCTTTAGAGAAAATGGGAACAAAACCATGCAAATTAAGGTGAGAGCTGACCAAAGGAGAGGAACACACCCGCAAACATCCTCAAAGTCTCTCATGAATGAGTAGGGGGGCTCTGACCAAATTCCTCGATATACGTAGTTACATGATCATCTCCCAAGTTCAACAGAATGCCAGCCTATTCAGAAAGGCTTAATGAATTTTGTCAGATTTTCGAGGTTGCAAAATCTCTCGAGAGTTCTTTCCACATTGTAAAGGGGCGTGGGGAGCCCTGGTTATTGATTTCTACCAAAAGTTGAATACTCTCCATCACTGGTTTGTGGGAAAAGTGGCAACACCATCTCCAAAAGGAGGAATCATGAGTCCCTGTGGTTAATAGGTACCCTTGAGATTTGATCAAAAGAGGTTGTCGAATCCTCGGGATTTGTCCATTCAGGTGTGTGGTTCTCTTGAAACAATTGACTTACTATGGACTCTACTGAGTAATTTACAGCTCAAGGCTGCTTGTCGTCGCCTAAACCGACATGCACCAATCCTAATCTTTCGGCGAGACATTGAATACGACCAAATGATCAGATATGTGAAAAAATACGGTCAAGGGAGGAATGTGGTAACACTCAAAAACCGATTTGAAACAAAAAGTAAAGTGCACTCAAAACCCAGCAAATGAAAAGTATTACCAACACTCAACCCCTTTCCGCAAGTGCACTGGTCATACAAGTAATAAAGTGGACTCTAGAGTCCGAATATCGTGACCCACGGTGACGGAGGTTCTCTCAGAATTGGAATTTGATCACCCGATTACAAGGGTTTCACTATTTAGGCTTAATTGGTGATGCTGAAGAAATCAATTTAATTGAAACAAAACTGATTTAAAACTAATCCTAAAAATCTACCAAATAAAACAACTCTGCATTTAATTCTAAAAGGTGCTGAAGAGAGTCACTGGTGGGATGGGGATAATTATTCACAAAAATGCTTTGCATTTCTCGAAAGCACAACATTTGAGAGTTGAATGCTGGATTTGTCCAAGAGCTAAGATAAAGATAGTTTCTGATTTCTCCATTGGCCAATTCATACATTTCACTATCTAACACACCATATTCCTTTTAGACAAATGGGCCTAAATAAATAATTTGCAAATCTTTCGCATTCTTTAAGATTCGATTGTTTTTCTTTTTCAATACTTCACAACCATTTTCTAGAATCAAGCACTTTCGCTTCATGATATAGATAATGCAAGCCTCCAATGTAATTGCATTCCCGTCCTTCAAATCTGAATGAAAATTTTCACTCCTTGATTAGATCTTTGCTTAACACGGATCAAGATCCTTTCATCGTACTACGAGAAACCTCCGACTAACTAAATTAATACATCATCTAATGAACCTGCACCATGAGTAAATTTAGCGATCTGCATCAAGTAATTTTTCTCGTAGTCCAAGAGGTCCAAGATATTATCCAACATACTCTGGTTACCGCTTCAATTTGAATTTCATCTCTCGTGTCACTCGAGGGCCTCCGGAAATTGCAGTAAAGATACAAATTTCTTTTCGTATAAGCTACTAATATTCCGGAATAATTAATTTATATATCGGGACAACTATATAAATCTTATTCAAACCCACAAAATAACTGAGAAACTGCAAATCTGATTGTTCAACAATTAATCCCCAACCCTAGAGGATGTTTAATGTTCCATTATTGGATTCCAATCATCACCAATCAAACAAAAAGTAAGAAAATGAAGAAAGAAATCAAGAGACAAGAAGAGAAAAAATCCGTGATTCGAGCTTCAATCTTCTCCTCAACAAGAAAGAAATTGAATATCCGGCGCAAAACCGAAATCTCTTCAATAGAAATAAAAATCGTCTAAAACTACTCTAAAATCTATTAAAAATAAAATCAAGAAGAAAAACTAAGAAAATGAGCAGCTTTTAGAGAGAAAACCTATGAGAGAGAAAATCCCATTTTTTAGCTTCAATCTTGTCCTAACCTTGTTTTAAATCGAATCTCCTCGTTATACAAAAGACCGAAATCTCTTCAATGTAAAATACAACCGTCTAAAACTACTCTTAAAATCTAAAAGAAATAAAATCTCTAGAAAAACTGGAAAATGGGGTGTCTAGAGAGAAACCCCAAGAGAGAGGCTTTCCAATCTTCCCGCTTTCCTCTTTACCTAAAAAACGAGTATATATATGGTCTAAGGGTGAAATGGGCTTGAAATTAGGTCAAAATATCACTCTTTCTACTTTTTAGGTTTCTACAAAGAATTCCTGGGCTGCGAAGACACCTCGGTCAACATCAATCCCACAAGGACATCAATCTCTGGCCGCGACATCAAATCCTGGACAAAGAATCCGCTTTTTCTTCTCCAACTTGCTCAGCCATAACTTCTTCAAGCTTTTAACCCTGATTTGGGCGTGAGTACTGCTGGAAAAAAAAAAAGCTCCTTGAATGTAGAATGCAGCCATGAGTGGAATTTGAACCATTTGATGTTCCATATGGTACAGCAGAAAAATTCATTCTTTCCAATGGTACATGAGACTCTCTGCTGACTCTTCTTTGGAAATATATTGCTCATTTCTTTGCCAAATCACTTGCTTTTCATCATTAATCCTACAAACCAAGTTTAGAGGAAATTTTATGAGTTTTACATGAATATGGATATTAAATGCACAAAATAGCATGTGAAATGAACTCAAAACATAGATGAGTTTTGCACTCATCAAACACCCCCAAACTTGAAGTTTTGCTTGTCCTCAAGTAAAGAAAAGAAAGAAGTTGCTTGTCCCCTGCTAAATGAAAGAGTAAGAGTCTTATTTCACCCCTTTTATTTAACCAAAACCGAGTAATAAAGTTGCAAGGTATGATATGTGTCTCAAGAATCACCCTTACAAGGAATATAGAGAATATGATCAAGATAATTATATTCATTTTAATAGTGAATTAATTCATAATAGAAAATTTAGATCATGGTTCTCACTAGTGTGTGTGTGCGTATTCCCGATCCAAACAATTGCAAGCTAGATGAGCTTATGAGAATTGAGATAAGTACACCCGATCTCCTAAGATAAATTTATTTAGGTTCCATAGGCTTGTTGTTCTATCACTCTCCACTAATGTAGCACACAACTCAAGATCAAGTAGTCTCTTATGTTTGTAATGTGCGCTCGGGTGCGGGGTAGTCGAAAGTAGTCATTTTAGGCTAAAACTTACTCCAACATAAGGCTATTATTTTTCTCGCATCGGGACAAATTCCTATTCCATCCCGGTTTTTACCATCGCATAGTGACACTCTCAAACACCCCAAAATCAAGCAGTGCATCCTCCATACTCCTCATCACTTTTCTCGCACAAATTCTCATGATTCTTTCAACAAACACCAAGAAGCCTTTTTCTTAAGACAAGGTTATTAGAGTGGTGCAATGTCAAACCCCCTTAAGCTTTCTACTCAACCCTTAGCGAGCTTTAAATCAATAGCTTCTGCACTCAATCAAGCCTTAGGGTACTAGGTGTTGAGACACCCCTTAGGATTTACTTGCTCTAGGGAAGGAAGGCTACAAGGCTAGACTCACTCCTCCTTGACTTTTTATTATATCTTTGCTTCTTTTACACTTGAAATTTTTCTGTTTTTTTTTTTTTTTCAACTTTACTCATTTCAACCAATTTGGAGTTATTTTTCCTATGGAAAAATAACTCCCCTTAAACTCGTCTCCTCACCACATTTCTCAATTATGTTCAAATCCTCATGTTATGGGTGAGTTTGGTTCTTTATTGAGGGATAGTGATGTATATGAAGGTAATTGGCTTCAAACTTGGTTTTTTTTTTATTAAACATAATTTTGGCTCTTTAAGGCTCAACATCTTGGTACTAGAGGAATATCTATATGTGATATTAATAGGTTAGCTTGAAAGGCACAATCTTTCCAAGGATGGCTTATATCATTTCTCAATTGTTGTGTTGCCTAGGATTTCGCCTCAAGTTTATAATTAACAAGTTCTAGAACCTATGGAGATCAAAATTAGATGGATTCTCATAAACCTCTCTAACCTGCCATGAAAACTGCTTTTCAAGGGTACTTAGTGACCACGTGCATGGATTTTGAGAAACCAATGACTAAATAGCCTATTAAAGAGATAATTCATTAAGCATTAAGTCCTATTATCTCTAATATTGTCCATATCCCAAGGGTTCATTTATGGTTCTTATTGACATCACAATAACTCCAAGCAAAACTCAATTAACTCAATAAACTCTAACTAAAAAAATATACCAAACTAAGATGTAAGTTAGGAAGCATCAAACAAAGTCATTATCCAAAAAGCACCAGAAAATTTCATCCCTCAAAGTTTTCATTTGCAAATACGTGGGTGACATGATAAACTAACCAAAAATAAACATCCCCAAACTTTTAGATGAACATTGTCCTAAATGTCTGGCAATGAGCAAAAAGGGAGCAATAAAGTAAAAGGGTAATAAAGAGAGTTGGAAAAAATGAACTCCCCTTTGTAGTCTTGGCCACTTTGAATAGGAACCTTGAGGATTATCAGACATTGATGATTAGTGTACTACCCCTGATACACTCTTTTGCTTCTTTGGAGCCATGAAAGTGGCTTTGGCATTTTCTCAAACACTTGGTGTGCACCAACTTTTACCTCAAATGAGTGAGTTTTGATTCTTCAAAACCTTCAATATATGCAAATCACTCCACAATCACACGATCCAAAGAACCAAAACAAACAAACTGAAGCACAAAAATTTTCTTCCATTGTAACTCCTCTTGATGCTGAATGATGGATGGAAAATTGTGGTTCAAATAAAGGTAAGTTTAGGTTTGTGATGAGTTTTTGAAGCTTGAAAATGATGAAGATGATTTGAGAGGAATGTGATTTAGATTTGAGTGGATGGGAGAAGAATTCTGAAAGTGGTTAGAAGTTACAAGGGTTGGAGGGAAAGAGTATGGCAAGATAGAGTATAAAGTAGGAAGAAGAAAATGGGTTTGTGCGATTAAAAGCCTATGTTTTCGTGATCAGGAGTCGGGTCACGTCGTAAATTCCGCTCAAAGACCCTTGTTTTTTTATCCAACTTGTTATACTCATATCTCCTTCATTTTGGGCTTCTCGAATTGGATGTGCGACCGTTGAAAGCTCTTTCAATGTAGAATGTGCTCATGGGCTGAGGTGAACCATTTATTCTCAATCAATACAGAAAATCAGAATGTTCAATGCTGTCCAGTGTGAAGATTTCTTGACTCCTTAGGTTCTCCTTGCTTTGTCTCTCGCCTCCATATCACTCGCTATCCTTCAAAAGTCCTCATGCTTATATATTCTCTCAAAATTCCTCCAATAGCAACCCCACTTATTCATGCTTAAAATCATCTCTTGTCTTCAATTCTCCTCAAGCATGATCATGAAACTTCCAACTTTATATTTCATTCAATTTGGTTCATTTCTTATCTCAAAACCCGAAATTTGATGAAAATTTCCACTCCCATTTTTTTTTTTTCACACTCTGCTAATTATAATTACATCAACCACTTTCAACTTCTTGCCTTCGCTTCAGAACTAGTCATGACAACAAGTCAGCTTCAAACTTATCTTATTCTCGAAAACACTAACAACAAAGTTAAAATATCACGGAATTTTCATCCCAGCATTAAAAAAACAAGAACAAATAAATAACTAAAAATAGAAAAAGAAAAGAGAATGGATGGAATCCTATTACTTAGCTTAGGTTGCCTCCCAAGAAGCTCGCTTCCGTTTGTGAGTCCAGCTAGACTCATTGGAAAAGTACTTGTGCTTCCATTTGACCAATCATTCATCTTGGAAAGCACTTCCTCTTCATAACCATTCAACTCAAGGATGTTTTCTTTCAGAATTTGAATAAGGGAAATAAACTCAAAGTCCCCTTTAATTATGGCTGGTGGTTCAGCCACCATTTCTTCAAAACAGTCCCCTCTATGTGAAGTAGATGTAAACACATTTATACTTAAGGGGGACTGTTCAAACATGTGCCCCTTTGATTGAAGCAAGCGCACTTTTCTCGCACACGGCTCTTCTTCTTCCGTCAAAGGTAATGGTCAGAAGATTTAACTTTGCTTTCTCCTACTCCACAAGCAAGGTGAGCTCCCTTGTTGATGTCAATCCATGCTTATTTGATAAAGAAGGGGTCTTCTAGCATATGAGAATTTTGTAGATCCTCTAATGCCCCAAGTCACAAAATCCACGGGAAGGTAAATGTGTCAATCTTTCACCAAATGTTTCTACAGCTCATTTGACTTACTTCTTCAAATTTCAGTTTATCCAATAATGACTCTTCATCATCTGCTGTTTAGAAGTGCTCTCAATTTCCATCTCATTTTCACCTTCTTCCACGTATTTCAGGATAGGAAATTTCGCACACTCACCAAAAGGAGTATCAATGATTCACTGATTTGGCAAAGTGTTACTAGGAGAGGTCCTAGAGAATTTTTTCCTTGAATGCTTGGACCAAGTGTCCTATTTGAGCTTCTACATTTTTCAATCTAGCACTAGTGTTGACTCGAAGACATCTAAATCCGAAATTTCTGCCAGAAAGATTAATCCTCTTCTTGCTCTCCATGTAGATAAAATATGCTCCTTAACAGAGACAACCTCTTCCTCTTGAAATGTGGGATTTGAACTCCTTGATAAGGCAATACTCCTTGTTCCATGAGTGAGTCATTAGACTCCTTGGTCCAATTTATGAAGAAGTAGTTCAAGCTACTTATGGAGGCAAATCTATCTTCTATTGAATGTTCCTCCATAAGTACTAACAACAAGAAGAAAATGAAGAAAATACATGAGCACTTACTAAAAGTTCCATTCAAGAAACACTTCAACCAAAAGATAATAAAATAATTGGTCAATGAAGAAAATTATTCTTCCAAAATGTCGTCTCCACTAGAGAAAGGAACTGCCGCTTATCCACTTTTAATACGCTAAAAAACGTCCAAAATATGATAGATCATGCCCATACACATCCACCTAATAACATCATTTATCAGCAGAGTTCATGATCTAATCACTTGAATCCAAGCGCCAAAACTTGTTAATACGACCAAATGATCAGATATAAAAACATTTCGTCAGCGCGGCGAATGGCAACATCAAAACCGTCAAACAAAATCTCAACCAAGAAAGCGATTAACATTCAACTTCTGCATCATCATGCGAAGAACGATTCGTGATCCTGATACAACGTGGTTCAACAGGATCGAGGTTCTTCACCGGAATTGATCACCCATCATAAAATCTTCAATGGTTAGATGTTCATAGATGTCCTGAAAACCATTTAATCGAACAAAAATCGATTTAAACTATCCAAAATCATCAACAACAACATTCAATTTCGCGTTATTTGAGAACAGAGTTATGGTTTATATATTCACGAAAACAAAGTCCATCATTCCAGAGCACAATATACTTTACAGTCTATGTTCTTCCTGATCTTGTCCAAAGAGCAACATATAGCTCTTATCTGCTACACCATATATTTCTACTATCAATACACCGCATTCCTTTCGCAGATGCAAACGGTCTAAATAGCTATTTGTAAAATTTGGCATTCTTAAGATTTGATCGTTTTTCTTTTCAATACTTCACAACCATTTCTAGACCTAAGAATTGGCCTACAGACGTGATAACAAGCCTTCTCCAATGTGCCTGGTAATCCGCTAAAACCAGCAAAAACATTCTTCATTTTAGATCTTGTTATCAAATGATCAAGATCCTTCCATCGGATTTATGAGAAACCCCGATCAAATTAATACATCATCTAATTAATCCTCACAACTATGAGTAATTTAGTGATCTATCAAACTAATTTTTCGCAGTTCATTAGTTCCAAGATATTTAGTCTTAAAGAGTACTTTGTGATGCTACCGCTCTTACTCTCTAGAATTCCACTTTCCGTGTCACCGAGGGCCTCGAAATTAGAGTAAAGATACACTTCTTTGGGTATAAGCACACATTCCGAACAATAATTAATTATAAGGAATCAAAGATCACCTATATAAATTCGATTCAAACCTACAAAATAACTGAAATCAGAACTGGATTGTTCAACAATTAATCCTCAACCCTGTAGGATGTTGATGTTCATTATCGAGTCCAATCCACTGCTGTCTAAACAAAAAAAGAAAATGAGAAAACCCAGAGATGCACAGTGTCCAGAGATTCTGAGCTCATCCTCTCCCTCAACAGAAAGAAATCATCAATATCCCAGTGACCAAATCTTCACTATAAAAATCCTGCCTGCAACCATTCAAAAAATCTTATTAAAATAAAAATCAAGTGGAAGAAAAACTAAGAAAATGAGCAATTTAGAGAGAGAAAACCCATGGAGAGAGAGAAAATCCGCATTTTTAGCTTCAATCTTTGTCCGAACCTTAGTGGAAATCAATCTCTCGTTATACAAAGACCAAATCTCTTCAATAGAAATATAAATATGCTCTAAAACTACTCTAAAATCTAAAAGAAATAAAAATCTCTAGAAAAACTGGAAAAATGGGGCGCCCAGAGAGAAACCCCATGAGAGAGGCTCTAATCTTCCCGCCTCTTACCTAAAAACGAGTATATATGGTCCTAGGGTGAAATGGACTTGAAATTAGGTCAAATATCACTTTTCTACTTTTTAGGTTTCGCAGCAATTCTGGTCATGGTTATCAACTCGGTCGCACATCACCCCGTCATGCGACATCAAACTGACAGCAACTGGTTTTTCTTTCTCTAACTTGTTAGGCCATAACTTCTTCTCGCTTTAACTCCTGGATTCGGGCGTGTGAGTACTCGTTTGGAAAGATCTTGAATGTAGAATGCAGCCATGAGAGAATTTGAACCATTGATGTTCCAGATATACAGAAAAATTCATCTTTTCCAGTGGTGCGCTATGAGACTCTCTGCTGACTCTCTTTGGAAATATATTGCTCATTTCTTGCCAAATCACTTGCTTTTCATCAATAATCCTACAAAACCAAGTTTAGAGGAAATTTTATGAGTTTTACATGAATATGGATATTAAATGCACAAAATAACATATGAAATGAACTCAAAACATAGATGAGTTTTGCACTCATCAGATACCCACTTAGATTCTTCACAAAAACAAATTAAAGAAAAGGTAGAGAATGCACGGATTTGCAATGAGAATCGCAAATTACTTAGCCTCAGATCAACTAGATTGCTCGCCACTCCCGACAATCGCCAAAAATGCTTCAGGTATTTTGTATGCCGAAATTATCTCTGCCGTGAAAGTGAATCCAAGGCCACAAGATTATACTATCAGGAAGTCCACAGGTGTCATCTCCACAGGAGTGGTTTCCTAGTGGATCCTTAAATATTCTCCAAGGAATGTACGCTTAAAAGTAAAATCCTCAAATGTGGGTCGATTGATCGAGTAACCGATTAAGCCGACTATTTTAAAATGCAGCAATATTTGATAGGTTCTTAGGTTTCCACTCACTACCGATCAAGTAATTCTAACTCTTATTCATGTTTCATCTGAAAACTATTGATGAATGGTCTTCGACGAAGATTTTACATTAAAAGCCTTTAGAACGAAAGAACGATCGGAGCATGATAAACACTCTGTTCAAATGATTTGCCAGACTCTTACTTACTGCATCAAGCACAACATGTACCGAGGATTTCTCGTTCACACGTTGTCAAAAAGATGCCCAACTAAGGTTTTATAAGATCTTTCTACAAGTGCTTAGCATCGTATAATCCCGTTGAGGTACAAAAGAGGAATTGAGGGTTATTACCTCGACGAGGTGAGTTCAATGCTAACCCCATCATGGGAGTTTAGAACATCAAAACTGTAGTGCGATTCATATTTGATAAGAAACTACTCATAAAAGAAACTTGAGAAAATCCCACTTTAATTGTAAGATTTGAGAATCAAAAGCACAAAATATTGTAAAAGAAAACCGAGTTGTATGAACTAACTGAAAGATTACATGTAATTGAAATCCATAATCCGAAGAAAAGTTAAGTAGTTTACTCTATTCTATGAACCCTAGCCAAAATATGAGAAAAACACTCTCCTTCTATGAAACCAAAACCCTAGCATCAAAAACTGCTCCTCTCCCCCCTTTCTTTGGCTTAAATACCCTTCTCCTTCATCATCTCGAAGTGGCGGGATGTGACACGTTGCATTCGCACTAAGGTTGGAATTCGCCTCAAATCCCATGTAATAGATATGTTGGTACCCCAGACAAGAAGTGTGGTACTCTGCACCAATAGGCTATTGGTGATTTACCCGCTTCGGGGGTACTGTATCGCTGAGTGGTAATCACTGCACCACAGTTACCGGGGGGTGATTTTTCGTCAGTACCGCACGGCTTGCTCAGACCGGCACACCACCGCCTCGCAAATGTTCCTCACACAAGAACACTTCCCCAGACTTCAACAAACGGCCGCCATCAACCATAATGATCTACATTCGCTTTTTGGACACGAGCCCCTATAAAAGTGTGCACAGAACTCAAAAAACCTGCACAAGTACAAAAACACGAGAACGATCAAAGGCACCTATTCTTATACAAAATGAGAGCAAAATATGAGCTGAAGGTACTAAAATCTGATATAAATGTTGCTCTTTTATGCATTCAACAATCGCGACATAGATTCAGTTCATATGTCTTCAGTCTTTGTTGCAAGCTTGTCGCAACACTATGGCTTGACATTCTTCTTTGATGATTGTCGCGACAAACTTTCTATGCCTTCTTAAGAATTCTTAGTAGTAATTGTCGAGACAAAGGTTGTGAATGTCGCGACAAAGTCCAGCTGATTCCACCTAATATTTGTCATAACAAAGTTTCAAATGTCGTGACATGCTTTCCTTGCTTTGTATTGCTGATCTCTAGGGGTTTTGTCGCGACATAAAAACTTTTGTCACGACAAAATCTTGTGAACTCTTGCTTGCTTTTGTCGCGACAATCTATTCAAGTGTCATGAAATTCCTTCTGTAGTTTGCCCTTTGTTTTGTCGCGACTATGATTTCTATGTCACTACATTTTGCCAATATTTCTTCAGGATTTCTGCTAATCTTTTATCGTGACATATTTCCATTATTGCGACAATGTTCTGTTGCATTCGCCTTGACCGTGTCACGAAAAAATTGAGAAATGTCGCGACAAAGTTTCTATTGCTTGTTTAAGGACTCCTTTTGGTATATTTTGCGACAAGGCTCCGATTGTGGCAACATTTCTTCTGCTACTTACCCTGAGTTTTATCGCGACAAAGGTGAAATTTGTCGCGACATTCAACAATTTCCTACCTTAAGCCATTTTTGCTGCTTTTCCTGCTGATTTTCGGCTTATTTTATCTAAATTCTTGCAAAACACAAATCTGGGTGAATACCCCATATTTTTGCATTAAATTGAACTTTTAAGCTTCAAATATACATGAAAAATGGACTTAAAAATAGATGAGTTTCATACTCATTAAGTATTATGGTAGATATGATGAGACATGATGCAACTCTAGACCATTTGCGAAGTACCTTTAGGAATGTGGCATTGATGCTCAGTATACAATGCTTGATATTCCTCAATAGAATGGGATTGAGGAGAGAAGGAATCTCACACTTCTTGATATGGTGCGATGTATGCTTGTTCTCTTGCCTACTTTTGTCACGACAATCTATTCAAGTGTCACGACATTCCTTCTACAGTCGGTCCTTTGTTTTGTCGCGACAATGATTTCTATGTCGCGACATTCTGCCAGTATTTCTTCAGGATTTCTGTTAATCTTTTGTCGTGACATATTTCCATTATTGCGACAATGTTCTGTTGCATTTGCCTTGACCATCTCACGACAAAATTGAGAAATGTCGCGACAAAGTTTCTATTGCTTGTTTAAGGACTCCTTTTGGTATTTTTCGCGACAAGGCTCCGATTGTTGTGACATTTCTTCTGCTGCTTGCCCTAAGTTTTATCGCGACAAAGGTGAAATTTTTTGCGACATTCAACAATTTCCCGCCTTAGCCATTTTTGCTGCTTTTCCTATTGATTTTTGGCTTATTTTCTCTAAATTCCTGCAAAACACAAATCTGGGTGAAGACCCCATATTTTTGCATTAAATTGAACTTTTAAGCTTCAAATATACATGAAAAATGGGCTTAAAAATAGATGAGTTTCATACTCATTAAGTATTATGGTAGATATGATGAGACAGGATGCAACTCTAGACAATTTGCGAAGTACCTTCAGGAATGTGGCATTGATGCTCAGTATACAATGCTTGATACTCCTCAATAGAATGGGATTGAGGAGAGGAGGAATCTCACACTTCTTGATATGGTGCGATGTATGCTTGTTAATTCCTCATTACTTGAGTTCTTATGGGGTGAAGCTATGAAAACTGCAGCTTATATTTTGAACCAAGTACCTAGTGAGTATGTTCCTAAGACTCCATATAAGCTATGGTCACGTAAGAAGTTTGGCCCTCATCACTTCCATGTTCGTGGTCAAGTAAGGTGGAAGTGAGACCGTATAACTCGCAATCCAAGAAACTTGATCCAAAAACCATCATCGGTACTTTATTGGTTATCAGGCAGGTCAAGAGGTTCTTACGTTTTGATGTCTACACACCATTAGAGGATTTGACGACGAGCTTTTATCTCTGGTTTAAGGATGATATCGGGTACGCTGCGCTGAGAGGAATTGTGGTTCAAAGAACACCTACTTTTATTCTCTTTGGTGCCTATCATACCGCTCCGATCTTTAGTCCTCATTGCTGACCAAGATTCAAGAGTCACTTCACCGATGATGAACCAATCGAGGATGTAGATCTAAAGAGTCCTAAATGTAGACATAGTACTCTGTGATGTAGTCACCATGAATATACCTGGGAGTAATGCAGGCGCCAGTTTGCAATCGTGATGATTACATTGTCTACTTGTAGGAACATGAGTATAATGTGGGCGATGTATCAGATTCGACTACCTACAAAGAAGCCATTGTTAGTCCTCAGGTTTAAAGTAGCTTCAAAAATCCATTTATGGTTTAAAGTAGGCTTCTAGGTAGTGGTATCTCATGTTTGATGAAGTTGTCATCGCCAATGGTTTTAAGGAGAACATCATCGATCAATGCATATATATGAAGGTCAGTGGGAGTAAATACAAATTCTTAGTTTTAAATGTTGATGATATTTTGATCGTAGCTAAGGATACTGACATGTTGATTGAGACAAAGCAGTTATTGTTTAGTCATTTTGATTTGAAGGACCTTAAGGAAGCATCTTATGTCTTGGGCTTACAGATACTTCGCAATAGACCTAGTGGCATTATGAGATTGTCTCAACATACGTATATTGAACACATTCTAAAAATGTTCATATTTAATCATGTTCTTCTAGTAAGGCACTAATTGTAAAGGGTGACAGATTTTCCAAAAGCCAATGTCCTCATAATGATATTGAGAGCGATATGATGAAAGCAGTTCCTTATTCTTCAGTTGTGGGCAGCCTAATGTATGCTCAAGTATGAACACAACTTGATATTGATTTTGTTGTCGACATGTTAGGTACGTATTTGAGTGATCCTGGTCAAAGCCATTGGAAAGCGGGTAAGAAAGTTTTAAGGTATCTTCAAGGTACTAAGAATCTCATGTTGAATTATCGGCTTACTGACACTCTTGAGGTGGTTAGTTTTAGTGATTCTGATTATGCAGTTGTACGGGTTGGATAAAAATCTAATTTATGGTTATCTTCATGATTTAGCCAAGGATGCTTCGTGGAAAAGTTCAGCGTACACTTACAACTTCTTCTACTATGGAGGCAGAGTATGTGGCGTGTTATGAGGCTACTTGTCATGCAATATGGTTGCGGAACTTCATTTCATCTTTGGAGGTTGTTCAACCCATTTCTAGACCGTTGAAATTGTTTTGTGATAATTCCGCAGCTGTATCTTTCTCTAGGAACACTAGGATCACTTCTTGCTCCAATCACATTGATGTGAAGGTCTTTTTTGTTAAAGAGAAAGCTGCGTGAGCCCTCATTTCGCCTGGAGCACACCCTACGACTAGCATGTCAAGTGCACCCACTAACCAAAGACTTACCTATTTGTATGTTTCAAGAACATGTCACCTGCATGGGATTGTTAGGAGCCTAGAATCTTTGTTTTAGTGAGAGTTTTTCCTTTTCATGTGTTTTGTAAAGAAAGCTTATGTTTTTTTCGTTATTACATACATATTTTGACGTTTGTCATTATCTTATGATTTTTTGTCATTTTGACCAAATGAATTATAGAATGATATTTTTTTTCTTTCTATTGAATCAATACTCTTGTCATTGAAATTCTTCTAAATTAGTAGCGCCTGATTATGTACGATTTATGCATCCTCTTGGTGTATTAATTGTATATGATTGGTTATGACTATGTAAGTCTCTTGTTGAAGCATTTGAGTTATGATTTTTATTAGTAGCGCCTGATTATATACGTTTTATGCATCCTCTCGCGCTAATTGTATATGATCAAGTTATGACTATGTAAACCTATCGAGAAAGCATTCGGTGCTATGATTATGCCGCCCAAGTGGGAGAATGTTGATTAATTTATTAATTATGGACTGAGCATAATCATATTACAAATTTAATTGTATAATTGTGCATGTTAATTATAGGCCATTTATGGGATGGTTTAATATTAACTAGTTATTGACCCATGGTTCTATCTTCTCCCTTACTTTGGTAAACCCATTAGACCAAAGCCTAATTGTTCCCTTGTGCTCTATATATATATATATATATATATATAAGTAAATTGAGCCCTAGAATTTTACAAGGGTTTGGTAGAACACACTTTAGGGAGAAGGAAGATCTGTTTCCAACCTGGCTTTTCTTAGGTCCCGTGCTTGCAGTTTGGGAAGCAATGCGGTCAGTAATTAGGATCCATGCGGGTATGTGTAGCGCCACTGAAAATGCCCCAACAGTTTACCTCAGCATGTCTTGGGAGTGTAAATAAGTGTATTTCTGAAGACCTGAAAATCTGGAAATGATTAAAACACAGTAAATTTTAAAGGCAGGCAAATTTGGTAAAAATGTCAAATGAGGACCTAAGGGTCATAAATGAGTAATGTAAGTACCAAAGTATAAATGAAATGAAATGAAATTAAAAATGAAATTGAAATGACTTTAAATTGAGAAAAATGAGAAAAATGTGAATTGGTATGTAGCGAGCAAAGGCTTAGTGAAGGGTGCACGTTAAAGACAAATATCTGGTCTTTGAGAGACATTTCTCTCATTCCCTCATTCTCTCACTTTGCTCATTTCTCTCTCTCGCACAAATTTCTCTCTCTCCAACTCTCACTGATCGTGTAATGCCCCAAAAATACCCTAGAATTTTTATAATAATTTTATTATATATATTAAATTGGGAATTAGTCGAACTTAGGTTTTTCGGGAGATTTGATAAAATTGTAGAATGTAAATTGAAATAATGAGCATATGATTGAATATTATATGCTAAATTAAAAATTAGTTGAACTTAGGAAATAAACCCAAGTGAAAAGGAAAATGGAAATTTGGAAAAATGGGGACCTAAGGTCAAATGATAAACAAAATGCTAATGTAGAATAAATGACAAATATTTAAGGAAAGTGAAATAAAAGAGTTAGAATGTGAAAAATGGAAAATTGGATTTATTGAGTGGCCAAACAAGGCCTTGAAGATTACGTAACCCAAGACAAAATGAGAAATGAAATGGAACAGGCCGAACATGGCCTTACATAGAGAGATTTAAAAGACAAACTTGGTGCAGGGTATCTTGAGCAGTACGTTTTGAGGAGAAAGGAAGGAAAAGGGTGAAAATAGGGTTTGCAAGGAGGTGGCTTTGGTGGGCTTTGCTTCCCGTGTTTCTTGCTCCCTGAGACGAAGCAACATCTGAGGAGATTTGAAGAGGTAAGGTAGAAAAATCAAAACCCTAACCTCATGCTTTTTGATTTGGATTTGGGTGAAAATCCCTAACTTGAGGGATATGGATTTTTATTGAGTTTAAACCACTTTGGAGTTTTTGGGTAGGATTCATGTGGATTTTGATATGGACAGGTGGAAGATTGGTAGATGAAAAATGAGTGGCGTAAAAGCACGACCTTTTACGGAAAGGGCCCAAAAACCTTAGGCGATCTGAGTAGGTTAGTGTACCGATCTTGAGATGCGTGGGCAATGCGGTCAAGTGCGGCTCAAGCGATGCCAGATCTGATTTGGCGTGGAGTAGCGGAATGGGTGTGCAGTCTGTCAAAGTAATCTGGTACCTTGCTTCCATTACCACTGTTTGATATGTTTTTCACTTAGTTAAATAAGTATTCATGCCCCACGGTGTTTAGGGACCTAAGGGAAATAATTAATGGGGTTTAAATAAGGTTAGAGCTAGTGACAATCTAGTAGACTTAATGTTAGGGTAGACTTAGTGTGTCTTAACCCCGAGGCGAATTAAAAGGAAATAAACTAATGAAATTCAACTAAAAAATTGTTTAACAATTGTTTATCACTAAGAGTGAAAGTGAATGTTATTGACTAGGGACGGGTGATGTGCTAAACCTGGGGCCAGAGATCGAAGAAGGCTAGATTCGATACGACTCTATTCTTATTTAGTATTACGTGAACTGCAGCAGTAACTATGATAGTACATGAATGAAAGTATATGAAGCGATGCGTAAATGAGTATATGAAATAAATTACATAGATTGAGTATATCTTTGAAAAGATATCAGTGAATATGGAGTATTGATATGATATTTGACCAGAATGAATGTGAATGATGATAAAGACGGGATTCATTAAACGGAATCCGTCATAAATGTGAATTGATTGATATATCAAATGAACCGCCTGACGGGATGCACAAATCGGCATCCGTCACGAAGGCACCCCGAAATTGTCCAATGTCCCACTTGGCGGGATGCCAATCGGCATCGCGTCGCGCGGTGGCGTATGGCATTTAATTGATACCACGTAATGGGGTGCACCGGCGACATCCGTCTGATGGGAGACCGAATAATTGATACCACATGTCGGCGTGCACCAAACAACATCCATCATGATGGGAGGCCGGGTATTAAATGTGTAACATTATTGAATGATAATAAGGGGCGAGGATTCATCAATTGGAATCCGTTAAATGTAAATTAGTCGTCGAGGTGAAAGACAACGGCAGTGAAAATGGGTTTTGTAATATATGCTTTAAATCTCATAAATTGAATTACGAAATGAATTATTTGCATTGAAATGCATGTTGTGATATGATAATGGTGTAAAAAAATGTTGAAAGCATCTACGAGAATTGAATAGCATGAGTATATGTTGATATAATAGGCATGGTTTAATGTTAAATACTACTGAGGTTTTGTCGAATATTGAAATAGAGCTGTATAGGAACCACTATGCATGAAAATGCTTAGCGTATAGTTTTTATCTATGCGCAGGTATTGAGTAGACTGGAAGGAAGACAAGATCGTGAAGCGCAGAGTCATAAAGAAAGTTGCGGCATATAAATCTATACCCCGCCATATGCATATCATTTCCTTTTTGAACATGGAATATTTTGTGAACAAATAGTTGAACTCTAAAGAAATGTTTTGATTTTTGGTATATCATTATGAAAAGGCATGAATGCCTTCTTTGTAAATGTATTTTGTTGAATGTTTATGGGCCTCTGCAAGATTGCATTGGTATAAATGATTATGGGCTTGCCCCAGCGAAACCGCTTATGGGAAATGACATAATAAAATGTTTGATAAGATAAGTAAGCATTCAGATAAGCTTAAGACTCAGGTTCGAATGCGCCATTTTAGATCTGACATTTTTGAAAAGAAAATTTAATAACACGAAAAATAAAAAAGAAATAAGCAGGCGTCCTGAGGTTTCGGTTGGGACTTGCCTTTCGGGTGGACTGGGACTCAGGGTACATGGATGCACCTTCCACTTTGATAAGCAAGAAAATCACTTGGATTCCCATATTCTTCAAGCCATTTTGTCTCTACGAGTCTAAACCTGGCTGATCTAGCCTAAGTTGAGAAATCGAAGGACGATCAGTGGTGAGGAGTTGCATTAAGTCGAAGAAAACTAGGGTTTCATGCCAATTCTTATGTAGGTAAGTGTAAATCCAGCCTAGATCTATGGAAGCTAGTGTATTGGGGTAGAAATCAACCCTAGCTGAAACCCTAGAATAATGAAGTGATTTTCTCGTTTGTTCTTCCTATCATCTTTGCTCTTGAATTCGAGTTTGTGTTTGATTTATTAAAACTGAAATGTTGAGATGAAATATGTTTATGTGTTTTTGTTTTGAACCTCAAACAAACTGATTTGAGTGTTTGGTAACTGTTTTCAAGTGGATTAAACATGAAAAAGAGGAAAAGAAAATGAAAACAGTGAATGCAGAAAATTTTCGCCAACCTGCTTCCGAATTTGATACCAAACTTCAATTGGCCAAAACTTTTTCGTCCGAACTTCGATTCGCGTGTTCTTAGACTCTATTGAAATATCTTTGAGTCTTGAATCTAACCATATGCCATTGAATGGCAATTGGTTCTCACATATTTGCTAAAAATTTGATTGTAGCACCATGTGTACTAATTGCTTGGTTTTGTTGATGTTTAAGTTGGTTTTTTCTTTTCTGAATCCCACTAAAGTGTAAAGTGAACCATGTGGGCGTCCCATAACCCACAAATGAGGATTAAAATGAGACATAACAATTACCTAAAACAATGTGGGTTTTCTAAGGAGGTGGGGAAAAAGAAAGAAGAATGTATGGAAAAAGAGTGGATTAGAAAGGGTAAACCTAAATAGAACTCAGCCAAATACCGAATAATAATATGATTGTTAATTGTATTGGAATGGGGGTGACAGGAGGAAAACCCAAATTGATGAATTGAGGATTGGAACTGAGGTACCAACAAGTTTTTTTGGTTTGTTCTCCACTTCTCTTTCTCTAATTCCAAAGTGTTTAAATGATTACAAAATGATTTGAATTGCTGAAATGATTTATAAGAAAAAGCATATTGATTTGTTTTAATTGATTTGAGCCAATTAATTGTGAAGTGATTTGCATATGAAAAAATTGCATAAGTATTGAAAATAAATTGTTTGTATAAATGTACATACTATATTGTATTTTGCTATGAATGATTTGAGCAGCCATAATAAGATGTTACTTAGTTAAATTCGAGTTGAGGATAAATTGGTATGCCAATAAGGGTCAAATTAAGCGATGCCCCGAGCAGTAATGATGTGTCACTCAGATCCGTAGCCAGGGACAATATTAGTAGTATTCAGATTTTTAATATGTCCCGGCCCGGTGGGGGTCGTACCCAGTTTATAAAGCAAAATGTTTTTTTAATATCGACCACAGCGGCCCGGCGAGACCATGTCGATGAGATTTTCTGCGGAATTAGAGCGGTCGAAGCTCGACGGTCAGGAGATTAAAGTCCCGGTCCACGCGAGGCTACGCGTGGGTACCGCAAATACGGGAGTTCGTCGAGCTCAAGGAGTGAGAATTTTCCTACTCGAGTTATTTTTAGCGAGGCCATTTGACTGTGGGCGTTGATCGAGGCAGTGATTGGTTGTGGGATTTTAGTCCTATGAATTTGGGACTGAATATTGGAAATTTTGGGACTGTTTTCGAGAGCCCCAGATTGTATTTGAGGCTTGGTTTTGATCCCAGGACTGATGTCTTTGGGTTTTGTTGTGTGTTATTGATAGAAAAATGAATAACATGCTGTTTGTATGGTCCGGGACTGATTTTCCAGATTGTTATTTGATTTTGTGAGCTGTATTTATGGGGTATTGCTTGAGAAAAATTAAGATCCTGCTGTTTGTGTGAAAATCATGTTAATATATGCTTGTTTGATGTATTGACATGAGATATGTAGTGAATGAAAATTATATGTAGAAAATATAATTATCCATGATTTGGAAATGTTGCACGTAGCTCTCATGATGCATGTAACATAATATGGCATGAAATGACATATTTTCATTTCATATGCACGGTAACATCGCGTCGAGTCGAGTGTGTGTGCATGGTATTGGTTATTCACCATTTTTGGTGAATGTGCGGTGAGCTCGAAAATGAGACAACGTCCAAAATTGAAACTCATGGTTACATAACATGAAAAAAAAAAAGCGGCGTGTTGGGCGGGCAAGATAAGAATTAGTCCGGGGTGAAAGACCCCGGAATTCATTCGCGGTTAGAGCATGATCGCGGCGGTGAAAGACGATTAAAATGTTGAAAGGTCTGCTGACATCCTGTATAAGCCGAAAAATCAGATTGGCCCACAAATGCCTGACACGGGATTTGATGAAATCAAATGAACATTGGAGGATTTTCCAATGGGTCTTAAGTTTTAAAAACAAAAAGATTTTGTTTGAAGAAAAGAGTCATTAGGTGAAACACCAATGACAGGTTTTCACACTTGGCATTTGAGTGTGTGAGGGAGTTGGTCAGGACTCGGGTTATGGGCATGAGAAGTCTCATCTCATTCATGACATGAAATATTCCATGAAGGGAGGCGCGACTGCGTATGGAATGTGTTATGATGTGTGTGTGCCATTGCATGTGTGCATTTAGGTAGGAGTAGCCCTTGTAGGAGAATTTCTCTCTTTTGGGCATTTGCTCACCGTTGTGGGACCCAACGCTTTCAGGTGCGAGGGAGATGGGCGCTTGACGAGGCCGTGATTATGAAGGCGACTGATGTGTGTGATGTGCAGCTGTAAAATGTTTTTAACAAAGAATTGTAATTAAATTCTTTTGGGACTATTGTCTAAATAGTCGGGTATGTAATTATGGTAAGAGGGTCGTGATCGAACTCTTACAGACTGTAATTAAGTGTTTTATTTTTATATTTTAGATTTAAATGTGAATGAATGAGTCCCGGTAAAGGGATGTATACTGGAGATTTGGATAGATGGACCTTGTGTGGCCATTACTACTTCTATTGAGACCTTGGGTGGGTTATGATTATACTATTATACAGGTTGTATGTTGGGTAGAGCTCACCGAACAAAGGAGACTTTGTTCGATTTTTTGTTAAAATATGGATTCCGATAAATGGGACACAACAGTGTGGTATCAAGTCACCCGAAATCCATAGGAATTACGCAGGATTATTGGGTTGTCGGGACCTCGGGTTTGGGGTGTCACGATGTTACGTGAATCCATTCAAAAGGTCAAAAGCATGGTTTAGAAAAATTGAAACCTAAATGGAGAAATATATAGAACCACCAAGCATGAAAATGCTTAGCGCTGCTTTTATCATCGCGGCAGCAATGAGTTAACAGTACGAAGACGCACCGCAAAGGGAATCAGTCATCACAAAGTCACACCTGAGGATAAGTAAAGCTCCGTCACATGCATACATGAAATTATTAGACTCATTTTGTACAAACACTGTTATGAAAATTGAATTCTGATTATGTTTGTTTTAAATATTTAGATATTGAAAACGGCTAATAATGCTGTATTGTATAAAGGTGGGAAATGGACCAAATGGGCATGAAATGCCACATCGAATGAAAAAAGAGTTTTGTAATCAAATGATGGGCCCCCTTTATGTTAAAGTGGTTTTTACATATATATATTTTCATTGAGTATTTGAAATGTGTCGGAAAAAGTAATCAGATTTGATTATTCAAAATGATTAAAAAAAAAGAGGTGAGGGATCGCGCCCTGGTTTTGCCTGGTCGGTCAAGTACAATGGTAAATACAAAGATATTTCCTACACACTACAAATTGATATGTTTTTTTGTTTCAATGAAGTTTGTATTTTGTAATGCGTTTATTAAGTCTTTTGATTGTTAATCAATTGTTTTGGGCTTAATAAATGCTCTTTATCTTACAAAATAATTTAGCAGGTCGGTCATACCAACCTTTCTTGTTGAGGGAAATTGCTAGGAAAAGCCATTAAAATCTCACTTGTTGCTCTCCGACTTTTGATGAGAGTTATCCACGTCACCATTGACAAGACTTGGTCAAGGAAAAAGTGGAGTTGTGGATTTGAGACGTGAAAGAATTTTAAATTTTATAGTTCTCCTTAATTGTTTCTTTTTATCTTTTATCTTTAGATAATTAGTGGAGTAGATTTAGGAATCCACTATATCCACTAGCATGCACGTTTCATTATTAGGTTTGTGTTTAAAGCCTCATAATTATAGAAATGAGATAGGAAATTTGCTAATTATCTTTTTAATAGAAAACAAACCCACGAGTTTTATCATTTGGTATCAGAGCTTCATCCTAAATGGAAATCCATAAGGAGAGACTCGAAACTTTTTAGAACCATGTCAGCCACATCCAAGAAGGCATGGGCAAGATGTTTGTTGATTTCAAAGGGTGTCAGAATCCTTGAATTCAAGAGGAAAGTCCTTGCAAGGGAGCTCTATTCAAAGCAGGATAAACAACCATTCACCAGGTATTGAGGAAAAGTTCCAGTTGGGAGAGGAGAGGAGAGAAAGAGATGGTGTCAATGAAGCTACAGAAGAGGCTTGCATCCAGTGTGCTCAAGTGTGGGAGAGAGAAGGTTTGGCTGGATCCCAATGAAGTCAATGAGATCTCCATGGCCAATTATAGGCAAAACATTAGAAAACTGGTTAAGGATGGTTTTGTTATAAGGAAGCCAACTAAAAGTCATTCACGATCTCATGCACGTTAGATGAAAGATGCCAAGCAAAAGGGGCATCACTATTGCTATATTAAGTGAAAGGGTACGACGGAAGCTATGTTGGCAACCAAAATCCTATGGATGAGGAGGATGCGTGTGCTAGCGCCACCCGTAGGTACAAGCAGGGACCCCACCCGATCCACGGTCAGTCGCACCCTACTTTAATAGAAAAAAGAGAGTTGATTTTCGAGCTTTGGAAAATTCGTTCCCAGTGAGGAATGGTTTTGTTTAGAGTCGCCACTTACTTTTCATTTTTATTTTTTAAAATGGGGAAAATGAAGTAAGAACAAAAACCCCCATTTAGTTAGGAAAACGGTCCATTTAAAACTAGATTTTTAGTCCGGGATCAGTTACTTATTTGGGAAGGTACCTCATGCGAGGAAAATCTTCTAAGCTCAGAACTCAATTTCTAATAACACCAGTACATGGGAGCATAATGGGTCAAAGATCGATCGACCTTAGGCTATGTAGATGATATGAACTTGGCCACAAACCAATCCCCAGATTCAACAAGCACATAAACTCAACCAATCAAAGCAAATGGTACGTATTTCCGAGTCCTAAGCCATGTCAGTGTAGATTACCCAAGACATAAAAACACATAACACAAATTCAAGATTAAGCACCATGCATGCATATGAATTCCGCAATCCTAAATAAAAGTGCGTACCTGTGGTCCTTAGCCATGCACTGCAGCAAAGGGTGAGTCAACTATCCAACATGTATTAAGAATAAATCATTAAAGTTTGCACCAAAGAGGAGGAAAACTGGTTGAAACGAGGTAAGTGACTCCCCAAACGTCATACAAATCAAACTAGACTTACCTAGACCACAACGCCCATAACTCCAAAATGGACCCACACTAACTCAAACCAAACATAAACTCAAACCGTTAAGATGGCCCCCAAGTGCCCCATAGCAAATGGGTTTGAGCCTCAATGGATTAGGGCTCGAAAAAAAAAAAGAAGCCAAAATTGAGGGCTGCCCATAGTCCTTTTGCAGAATAGGTTGAAGCGGTTCCCAATCAGTTCATCTAATTGAGTAAAATTCCCAAATTTTGTCAGAAAATTCCTTAATGAATGAGGAATCTAAGAAAAGCAACGGTGCTGAATTACGAGCTTGGATGAGTGAGAAACAAATTGAAACAAGCCAAGGTGTTCTTCATAGATGGTAGAGTCAGTGAGTTGTAGTGCAGAACCGGTTGAACTGGTTAAGAAAAATTCTAAAACCTTGTCAAAAAATTCCTCAAAGAGTAAGGAATCTAAAAAAAAAAAAGAAAAAGAAGATGGCGCTCAATTCCAAGCTTGGACTAGTGAGAACCAACTGAAACGAAGCAACGTGTTCCTAAAATCGAGGCTGCATAACATAACCTGTTGAATCGGATAATCCGGTTCCCTAACTGGTTGAGTTGGTTGAGGACAGTTCTAAAATTTTTTCAAAACATTCCTCATAGAGTAAGGAATCCGAAAAAATAAACGTTGTATGATTCCGACTCCGAATGAGTGAGAACTGACCAGAACAATGCAAAGTACCATAATTGTTGTTCCTGAAAACAGAACCTAATAAACCGGCTGATCTGGTTCCCCAACCAGTCAAGCTGGTCAAGAACAGTTCTAAATTTTTTTCAAAACATTCCTCACAGAGTAAGGAATCCAACAAAACAAACGGTGTACAATTTTGAGTCCGGATGATGGAGATATGATCGAAATAAGCCCAAGTGCTCCGAATTCAGACATGCTTCAATGAATTCCTCGCTAAACTAAACTTCGAGGACCATGAGTCGCTAAAGTACTTTGAAATTTTGACAGAATATTCCTTGGAGAACAAGGAGTCCATAAAAAAAAAAAAAAAAAACGGTGCACAATTCCGAGTTCGGATGAGGGAGATATGATCAAAACAAGCCCAAGTGCTCCTCATTCGACATACTCTAATAAACTCTGATCGAGTTAAAACCTCGGGAGGCCCCACTTGCTTCCTATGGCATGATGCCAATAGCTACATACACACTCAATGTACCACATACAAGCCCACCCGAGGCTCGGAGACCGACTAAGCCTAAAAGTACCCTAACGGTGCCATATGGGAACGATGGGTGAGCGTGGCACCCAAAGGATAAATGCAAGTGTTGAGGGACAAAATTGAGGGTTTACAAATATGCCCCTCTTCAGTAGAGTGAATGAACAAGTGAATCGTGGGTGCGAAATGCAAGCGATGCAAGAGTGAAATGAACACTAGTGAAGAACCTAGATGACCGACGATTTTGTCCCCTTACCTAGTACCGAAGGCTAATGGAATTGAGTCACCACAACTGAAGAGAAACCCGAGCACGATGCCTAGGAAGATGAGTGATCCAGACATGATGCCGGTGAAGATAGGGAAATTCGGACACGATGCTGGAAAAGATAATGAAATCCGGGTACGATGCCGGAGAAGATGAGGAATCCGGACACAATGCTCTGAAGATGTGGAATCCGCACGATGCCCGGTGAAGATAGGGAAATCCCTAGCAGTGATTTAAAAGATAATGAAGTCCGGGCACGATGCAGGAGAAGGTGAGGAATCTGGACACGATGCCGGTGAAGATTGCGAAATCCGGGCACGATGCCGGAGAACTTGAAACAAAACAAAGGGATTGAATTCGCGAATGGCGTCAAGAACTCGAAACAAACAAAGGGATCAACCGAGCGCAATGCCGAGAACTCAACAAAACAGCGGGATTGAATTTCGAGCGATGTCGGAGAACTCAAAACAAAAGGAAGGGATCGAATCCGAGCGCAATGCCGGAGAACCCGAAACAAAACAAAGGGATCGAATCCGGGCGTGATGCAAGAGAACCCAAAACAAAAGAAAGGGATCGAATCCGGGAGCGATGATGGAGAAGCAACAAAAAAAAAGGGAATCGAATCCGGGTGCGATGTTGGAGAACTAGAATCAAAACTAAGGGATCGAATCCAGGTGCGATGCCGGAGAACTCGAAACAAAAAGAAAGGATCGAATCCGGGCGCAATGCCAGAGAACCCGAAACAAAAGAAGGGATTCGAATCCGAGTGCGATGCCGGAGAACTCGAAACAAAACGGTATTCAACGGAAAATGATGTCGAGAACCCGAAACAAAAGAAGGGATCGAACGTGTCCAAAGGCTCAAAGAAGGGGCTATGCCCCAGTCTAAGGCATCAATACCATGTCAAAAACCCACCACTGCACATAAAGTCGAAGTCACAAAGCTTCAAATATTACAAACATTCATTCCCGAGGAAAAACCCTCCTCACTATTCCATAACACCCAATATCCACAGACAACTGATAGGGGGTATGCCCCTGTATGTACATTTGAAGCTCAAATATCTTGATGAAAACCTTAAATACATCACTGAAAACCCAATCATCTGCGTGAGCAAACAAGACAATGAACGGGAATGCCCCAAAGATAGCACATCTCCGCTGGTCAATGAATACAAAGAATCTAATCCCCGGTCAGCTCTCAAAAGCGCTCTATTGTATGAATAAACCAAGTTGAATACGGGGCTTACTCAAACTCTGATGCCCAAAACGTCTTTAGGCGAAATGGACTGCCCGTGTACATGTGTAAGAGCCAAAGCTAGCATGAAAGGATGGGGTATGCCCTAGTGTGAATGTGTCAAAGCATAAAGCAAAGGCGCCATCAATGGTCCCAACTCTTTGTGTCATCTGTATTTGATCATGGACTTGAGGCAAGCAAGTGAATGGAAAGGCAATATGTGACCCTCGATATTCCCCAAGAATAGAGACCTGTCGACATTCCATACTTAATCAGTAGATGGAACCTGTCCATATAAAATGCGTCGAAGCAAACATGCGATCTCATGGCCTTAGGGTGGTCTTACGACTTGGACCGTAATGTAGGCCAGGGGTGAAAGGTGAATAAAATAATGGGAAACAAAGGCCCAAGTACCCAATAGATAATTCCAAACCCTTGTGTGCGCAATGCCAAATGTCGGAGAATCATGTGAGCAAAGCGACTCGACTAACACATAAGTGAACAATGCCAAGCAACGGGTGATGTACACCAAAAGACACCTTGTTCATGAAGCGAGACGATGATTGATGAGGATAGAAGAAAATGAAAAAGGATGTAGAAGAAAGTAGGGGAAACAAGGTGGGATGCAAGTGTAGCAATGAGTGATGACGACGAACCACTCATCCCGAGGATGCCAAATTGAAGCAAGTCAATAATAAGATGGGAATGGTGATATGGATAATGATCCAGTTGACCTAGTTCAAAGGAAACCCAAACCTTACTCCCAAAGTGTCTCCCTAATCCATGGAGAAAAGGATCATACAATGCTCTCACCCACCATTCAGAAGAAAAATAAGTCCCTCAATCCAAAATGACCTATGATGATCAAGCCATAATACCATCGACAAACCACGCTAATCCCAGATACTAATGAAGTGAATATTGAATGAGTGTAACTTTTTTTTTTTTTAATTTTTTAATTAAAATTTTTTTTCACCGAACAACCAACAAAGTAAGATGAATGCCACATTAACACAATCTAACTAATGAACCTTAAATCCCAAACCCAAATGGTCCCCTTAAACTAAGACTCCCGTGAACTGCAGGGTGGGCAGCGATTTTGGGCATTTAACATATGTTGGGACATGGCGTGTCATCATCTGAAAAGGAAAATAAAAGTGAAAGAAACAAGATGATAGAAATAAAATATAAAACGAAGTAAAGTGAAGATGCAAAATGGAGAAGCAAAGCGGTAATGATGCAGAAGAACAAGCGAAGAATGACCTGATGCTCTTAGATCTAATTATCGTCTCTGGCTGTGAGGGTGAATTTGACCAGGTCGGAAAAGGTATGCAGTGAGATGAAAAAAGTTTGTAATAAGCCGCGTGAGGCTCAAAGGTAGCAATGGATATATCAGTATGGGTGTGCAATAGGAATATGGCTGCTTTCAGTGATGGCGCCCGTCCTCGACCATGATCTCACGCATAAACTTCTTAAAGCTAATCCGTTGGCGGCACGATGAGTTTCGTGGTCTGTCGACCAGATGCTACCTCTCGGGTTGGATCTCTAGAATAACATGCATCACAAATTCACGAGTCGGGATCTGAAAAAAAAATAAAGGTCTGATCAATCCCCAGGACTTTCAAAGACTAGGTCGCCTTTTGAATCTTCTGAAGCGACTCTTTGAATGCACGGGTCATCTTCCTCTGATAGGCTTGAACATGATTTGCTACCCTTAATCTCCTCTCATCAGTGGGCGATCGCATAATGAGGCGGGTCCGCGACTCAGTTATCTGCTGTTCTAGTGCTACTCTTGATCCCATCTCGATCTCGATAGGTAGATGCCTCGGCCCACCATACACGAAAAAGAATACGGGGTAGCTGATAAGAATGCGAAAAGATGTACGATAAGCCCATAACGCGAAAGGGAGCTTCTCTGACCAATCTTGAGAAGTATCGACCATCTTTCTCAAAATCCTCTTGATATTCTTATTTATGACCTCCGCGCCCCACATTGATACGTGGCTTATATGAGCGATACGTGATCTTGAATGCCATATCTTTAATCAGCGTGTCCACCTGGCCCTTGAAATGCACCCTATGAATCATCGCGGACCCATGTTGGTAGATAATATGCGATCTAATGAATTTAGCCACCTTAGACATTTGTCGATCTAACATAGGAACTGACTTCCACCCATGGTCAAATAGTTAAGGAAAGCTAAATGTACTCATGCCCATTGGAAGACTGGCGAATCTTAATAATATGAATTCCCCATATTGAAAATGGCCAGGATGTGAGTGCATGCAGCTTCGGAAGGTGGCACGTGTATCAGTCTCGTCAGTTTATTTTCAGCGTTTATCTGTCTGGCCAGCATGATATGTCTCCGTAATTGACCTTGAAATTAATGGTCCTCGTGATTTTACGTGTTGTATAGTGACCTCCCCATGTGTGGGCCATAGACTCCTGCATGAACCTCTCTCATCACTCGATTTGCAGAGGCACGGTCTAGACATAATAACAACATGCCATCGATGCGTCTTCTATCTGGTCATCCTGCCGAACAAATGAATACGGTGACGAATGTCTCGATGCTTTCTATCCTTGGCGAGGTTGACTACGAGTAGATGCATGACGAAATTGATAAATATCATGGAACGGGGTAGCTCATCTTGATCCTCAATATCTCGATCAAAACAACGATAAGCTAGTGCGGACTGGTCTCGATCTGCCCGATGGTATGCTGATCACTCATAACGGGGAATCTCGATTCTGAGAAGCTTAAAAATGGCTAACGGCGTATAAATTGATTCTCTGCTGCGGGCGGATCTTATATATCTCAACTCATCAAACTGCCAACCTAAATCAAGTAGCGTAGTAGGGCTTTAGCTACGTCTAGAGAGTCCTCCCGAATGCCACTGAGGAGTCGCATTTAGACCAACCAAATTTGGGATCACGGTGGATCTCATTGTCTAGCTCCCGGTCGAGTGCGTCTGCAGGCGCGTAATGCGAGCCCACATGCGTATATTGATCAGCGATGGTTGAGAATGTTATACGGACGATAGGAATATGATTACCTTGCGGTGATGTGGATACTAATGCGAATCTCGATTAGTTGACGCAGTAATCTGTGCCCGTCTGCGATCTTTGGTCCCGCGAAACAAATTGTGTGGGAAATCATCGTGATCGGTCTGCCGTGGATCTGACGAAGCGAATGATGCGCAACAACGCTTCCCTTTGCGGTGCATGTGACATCTTGAATGTGAACTTTGTGTCGTGCTAACCGTCGCGGCGTGCATCGCCTTGAGCTGCTCAAACGAATAACTGGCGGATCGATCGTGAGACGAAAGTATGAATACTTTGTCACATGTGTCTCGATCTCCCCAGTAGCTGAGAGCGATAACTATAAATAGAGGCGCTAATCCTTAGTAGCGTACTCATACTCGGCATCCTCTTTCGGATAATAGTGGCTGCTCCTTCACTGAATCATCATTGTGACTAGCATATCACAAGGCCTTGTTTGAAGCGACAAATCTGAAACAGGCGCCTGGTATGGAAGGCATGGCGGAAGAAGGGGCTATCTTAATCTTCTCAAATCATGAGTCGTCATTATTGTAGGCTAGTTCTTCCTCAGAAGACGGAAGATAGACTAACATATGTGCGTCCACGGTTTACAGCAGTAGAGCCGGGCGAGTATCTTAGTGTCTGCCTGAAAGCCTCTTATCTCTTTCTCGGTTCTCGAATGTGTCAGTGGCCTTGATCTTTTCGGGATCAACCTCTATGCCCACGCTCCTTAACATGTGTCTGCTTGATTTCTGAGGATTACCCTAAAGGTGCACTTCTTGGGGGTTCGACCTCGAGGCCCCGAGCCTAAAAATCGATCCTCTCAAGAACCTTGTAAGGTATTAAGTAGTTGCCTTGTCTCGGGACTTCTTTATCTATCGTCCACATATACCTTGACATCTTTGCATCATGTCATGGAGCAGTATTAACAACTCTCGATATTAGCTCTGCCATTTCTTCAAACCGAACAGCATAACTTGGTAGCGATAAGTACCGCTCTAAATAATGAAAGGAATTCTTCTCCCATATCCTCACAGAGCCATCGCCAATCGATTACATACCGAGAGAAAATCCGTCCATGAAGGGCGACGCCGAATGTCACCGCAATGGCGTCAACCCGACATATCAATGTGTGGGAGGAAGTATCATAGGGCGGCTTTGTTCGGGAATCACGAAAGTCTACACCAAACTCCCAACCTTGCCATCCTTTTTTGAGGAAACGAGGGCCAATATTAGCGGCCACTCGAGATGCCTTGCGTTCAAAAACCCGACACTAAGTTGCTTGAATTTCTTCCTTAACACCTTGAAACTCCATCGAGGTGTAGTCTCTCAATTTACCTTGTGGCACAGTATGTGGTAGAATGGGCGGTGATCTTTGCCCTTATAGAGTCGAGCGAACATGTCCTCATATGACCATGCAAATACATCAGTATGACACGGCGAATCAAATCAATCTACTCCTCTCATTAGGAGATAGGGAAGAGCCAATCCTAATCTCCTGGTGATGGTGCCTAAAATCTCAACTCATGCTACTAGTAATGATTAACTTTCATGTCCTCTATATATAAATCACCTGCATTAAGCTCTTGAGTGGGTCATCTGTGTTTCCACATCATCAGCATCATATATAATATTAGCTGTGGGTGTTGGTGGGTGTAATCAAAGGAAAATGCGTGACACGGGTAAATACTAAAGAAAATACTCATGTCATTATTACCATCGAAATATCATCAGCGGGTGACAGCAAGGACATAAATGTCGAAAGGTAGGTCATAGTGAACTCTCAGCGAGAAATAGTGTCTGAATAATGTATTATATGAGTCTGTTCATCATCATTTAACTCTAACGCAAAAATCCCAAACATATCAAAAATAGAGCGGGGCCTAAGTGGGGCTGCATCTAGAATGTGGCTAGTCTTGGAGTCATGTCCCATTCCGTGTGAACATCGTAAAGTGTTATCCTCAATCAATGAAAAACTCAAACATGTCAGCCGGGAATGGGGCTCTTGTGGGGGCTGCATGGGGATATGATCAGGTCATGTCCATCTTGTTTTATGTAGTATTACCAGGAAGAGTCACTCCATCGATTATCACCCCCAGATCCATGGGTGGGTCATAGTCGGGGTTTCCTCGGGGCTCACATGGGACACACTGAGTAGGCGGGTGGTAAGAGGTGCAGTCATGGCACCATGAAGGGATGACACAGTTTCCTTTTTCCTAATAACTGGGGACCCTCTCGGCACTCTGCGAATTGAAAACATTATTTTAAACCATTTTCTAAAGTGAATCCATGGAATGAACTCATTTATCTGATTCATTTCCATTAAAACAACAATGAAACATGGTAGAATTTTTTTTTCTTTTCTTTAAACATTAAACCCTTTTTATATGATTAAACATTTGTAGAAAATGGTAGAGTTTCCTCTTGTTTTCGGACATCTTCAATTCTGACACATAATAAACATTTGTGCAAAAATATTCATTTACTCACATCGACACTCGGGACACATCAAAGTCCACCCTGAGAAAATTTTAAATCATTTTCTAAACACCATAAATATAAACAATATTTTAAAACATATATGCATTACGAAATAAAAGGTGCACAAGTAGTTAATTTATAAAATATTTGCTCATGCATTCAAAAGTGGTCATTGCTTGGCTGAAGTGTCACTTAGCCTAGGATGCTTGAGCTCGTCAGTCTTTACTTTTGAAAACATTTTATAAAACTGTTTGGAAAGAAGGTGAACTGAAGAGCTTTCAGTGAGTATACGGTTCTTACAGAAAATATGTCTAAATGATTCAAACCACAATGTAATAAAACAATTATATAAACATCTTATTTCAATAAACATTTACTTTATACCTCTTTCAGCCTTCAGGATATAGTTCAATAATGTAATAAAATAATTGTACATAAACATCTCATTTCAATAAAATTGCTACTCTTTTCCTTTTGATTCTTCATTTCCAGTGAACAGCCTACGTTAACCATCGTTGGCCCATGAAAAAAAAAAGAACCTCAGGTAAACAATCTTGATGTAGATGAAAGAATCTCAGATCATCGTGCATTTCTTTTTAGATACCATGAGGCCACTATGGAATAAATCACATCGATGGATTGGTAACCTTTTCGTGCTTTTCACGTGCATGGCGACATCGCTCTTGCTTACTTTATAAATATCCTGCTTCCATGTATATGCAATCAAACACTTTAGTTGACTTTCCTTTTAAACTTAATCTTTGCAACATGGTAACCATGGATTTAATCTATAAACATTTTCATTTTAAACATGTATGCTGCGAATATACATTCATAGAATTTCATTCTTATGAAGCCATAAATCATGCTTTATAAAAACTAAGCCACTAATCCTTTCATATTTTCTCAACATAATTTAAAGTCAAAAAAACCACATTTCCTTTTGATTAAATATTTGTTCATAATATTTCATTTTAATAATGGAATCATAAATCATGCTTTATAAATTAGCAAACCCATAATCATTTCATATTTCTCAGCATAAGTAAAGTCAGAAAACCGCATTTTAAACTTCTGGATTTTAAACATTTATAACACTAGATATGAAAATATATATATTTGTAAACATTAATATATATACATTTTCATAAACATTTATTTTCCTCACCTTAGTTATTTAAGCCCTTTTCTATCCTTAAAACTCCACCTCCACCTTTGTCCTTAATCACTTTCTCTATAAGTTATTATCCATAAAATCCATTAACATTCATATCTTAATCATATTCAATTAAATCATTAACTATATTATCACTCTGATAAATTAGAAAGCAACCCTTAAGCATTTTTTTGATTTCAGCAATCTCAACATCATAATTCATTTGGTCAATCAGAAACATGTGACGACATCGTTTACAAGCCTCGATCAAGCCATTAATTGTCTTAAAGTGGAAAACCCTGTGCCCTCTTGTAAATAAAATTTCATTTATACACAAATCATTCTTCTTCCAAAACTTTAATTCATACATTCCATTAGGCATTTAATCACTTCCAAATGATTACATAATCAGGTAAACTCAATTTTTACCTTACTTTCTGGGTGGTCTAATCCTACATGTCACCCATTCATCTTTATTTCTTCAATTTTCTCTAATTTTCTTTCAACTTATTGTAATTTTAACAATTCATCAATATATTGATTCAATTAGCCTAATCAAACCAATGCATTTCAATTAAACCCTTTATTGGCTAACCTATACATCTTTATATCTCATTTTCTTTTCAACTTTTAATTCATGTTTCTTAAATATTCAATCATTAATCATTAACTTAATCAACAGCATTGCCTCCATTACATCCAAGGTTGACCTAAATTTACAATCCTTATAATCTCATTTGTCTTTTCAATTTAAATAATTTAATAACTAAACCATACTCAATTGAAGGTTTTAGATAATAAATCCATAAAACCTAATTTCTTTGTAATAGTTTTGGGGTCTTGGTATTAACTTAATTCAATAAATCTCTTATTCAAATCTACATAAAAAAAAGACATGCCAAAAACTCATTTACCATCATATATGCATTTCTCCATTAACCTTCATAAATTCATAGACTGTTAAGTGATCTCACCTTAAACTTTCCATAGGGTTTTGATCTAAGGCCTTCATGGACATGATGAAAACTTGAAATGGCATGAGGTACTTGAATTTGAAAGAACACCTGAGTACCTATGCTGCTTCCTTTTTCTCCTTTTCCTCTCAAGTGGTTTCACCAAAATATGCACCCAAAGACAAGTCCAAGGCACTTTTTTAATGCTTTCATGGGAATTGCTTAGTTATCCATAAATTAACTTGTGCCATTGGTTTAGCATCTTACATTCTCATTGGTCCATATGTAACCATATAGTCCAAGCAACTAATTCTTTTGCTCCATAAATCCACTAACTTAAACCTTAGTTGAAACTAATATGTGCTCTCATGGTTTGCCTTACAAAAATCCTTTTAACTTAGTTAACTTTGCTGTCAACTAGCAAAGTTAAGTGCTACTTTGGTCAACTTTAACTCATCCACTAACCACTTAGTTAACTACTTTATGATAATATCTGGGGTATGGAAAGCTCTCATAGGTCCATTTTTAATCCCTTGGATCACACCAAGCTTGTAGCACCATTCTGTGGTTCTTGCTTTGTACTTAGATTAAACACTGTTCAAGCAAGCTTAAATGCCCTCTATGAAAATAATACCCTATCTTGATAAAAACTCGAAAATATTCCATGATCGTCGATCATAAAATTGATCATGGAATACTCTGATTAAAATTATTTCTTATCATGAACATGCTTTAGAAAAAAATCTACAGGGTTCTGAGGAATATTTTAAGCGAATTTTTTTTAAGTAAAGGGCGTTTTTTGTTATCACGTGTCGGATGTTTAAAAAACCGGCAAACGAATTCTCTTTTTGGTCGCTTGTTTTTTTCTTTTCAGGCGCGTACATTATCTTGAACATTTGAGTGTTAGGAATCGTTTTGAAAATTTTTATTCATTTGACCGTTTCTGGTCAAATGCACAACTTATCTGAAGAAATTTTATTCATGGAAGCGATGATTAAGACAAATTCACCTACTTAAAATTTAGATTATGAAATTTAAATATATATTAAAAAGCAGGTGTGGATCTTGAATCTGTCATTCTTGGGTTATTATTTGTACATCTCTGCAGTGATTATCTGTTCTATCAGGAATCTTTTGTTCGAAGAACGATCCTTCGATCGACAATCTGGAGCGGATAACTTTCTTCATAAGTGAAGTCTTCTTTGATTCAATACGGTTGAATCGCAACATGTGGAAGGATGTAAACATACTGAAGCATAGAAATGTATGAAGATGTCATAATGATGGCGATTCGGTGTAGCCTCAACGATCTTCTCCCAATTCTTTCCACAATTTCATAAGGTCCCATATAGTGGGGACTTAACTTCCCTTTCTTTCTGAATCGCAACACCCCTTTCTAGGGTGATATCCTCAGAAATACCTGATCCCCCACCTAAATTTCCAGATCTCTCATTCGGTTATCAACATAACTTTTATGTCGATCTTGTGCTATCTTTAATCTATCCCTGATAACCTTAACATTATCTGTCGTGACTTGGACAATTTCTGGACCTAACAATTTTCTCTCACCTACCTCATCCCAACATAATGGAGTCCTACACTTCCTTCCATATAAGGCCTCGTAAGGCGCCATTTCAATTAACGATTGATACTTGTGTTATAGGCAAACTCCGTGTGGTAGATGTACCTCGGCCATTGCTTCGAACGCACACAGCCACAGTGCATGTCTTCCAAATGTCATGGTTCTTCCAGTTGGCCATCAGTGTGGGGATGGCTATGCGAAATGTAACTTTGGTACTGAGCTCTGTAGCTTAGCGAATCAGGGAAGTGGCGGATCTCTGTGTCACTATCGATCTTGGCGTCTGGTGAAATCGTCTGATCTCTTTTACATATAACTCGACCAACTTCTCAGCTGAGTCCTTTATTTTTTTATGGGGTAGGAAATGGGTTGATTTTAGTCGATCATATAAATCACCCCATATTAGTCATAACTTCACTTGTATTGTGAGTAATACCAAATCATGTGATTCTCTCCATTTCAACGAGGATCGAGAAGAGGCGTAAACCTGCAGTCTTTGATGCTCGACCTTAACGTGACAAATGAGACATCGGAGACCGTGACTCTGCAACATCTTTCTTAGTACCTCTACGATGGTGTTCCCTCATGGTATGGTACATTTTAGTGCTTCGGTTATCGCATATGCGAAAAGTGAGCCTTTCATAATTTCTTTCTTTAATCCTCCCACATATGGTACACCTGACTTGTGACCCATCATCGATGTACCATGCGTCTTCGAAAATCCTTGGTGCCGGACTCGTCTTCCTTTTTAACTTAATCATGATCGATCTTGGGTTGTAGTTTCATATCTGTTTATAGTCTTTGGTTGGTCACCCATGAAATGTAGCTAGTAAAGCTCGAGTATGCGTCGACTACAGTCTTACACCTAAGGGCCTCGATTCCACAAGTGCGGGGTACACGGCCTTTAGGTGAGATATGGAACAGTAGATTTTCTGAGAGCATTAGCTACTACATTATCTTTTCGGATAATTTTCGATAGTACCTCATAATCCTTAATGGGCTCGACCCACATCTCCCATGTCTCATATTGTTGCTCCTTGAATAAATCTATGGAGCTCTTTGTGATCTGCAAAGTGTCATGGAACCCCATATAAGTAATGCCTCCATATCATGAAGTCAAAATTTACTGCTTGACCATCTCTAGGTAGTGTGTCGGATAATTACGTTCATCAGCCACCTTCCCAATTGTCTTTCAAACGTATCACATTTTCATGTTGCATTAACACCTGCCTGAGCATCCTGTGTATATCCATCTTACGACGGAAGTGTAAGAACTAGGAAATTTGGGTCGATTTTCCTTTTAATTCATCGAGCTTTGTGACGTACCTACGACCATACACAAGCTTTTTCTATTTCTTGTCAGATTTAGTCAAAAAGGATCTGTAATTTTGAAAACCCCTCATAAAACTTTCGATGATACCGCATAAACCGAGAAAACTCAGTATCTTGGCGTCACATTCTTAGGTGGTTTCCGGTTCCACAGTGCCTCGATCTTTTGGGGAACAAACCCCTTCCAGTACATGTCTGAAATGACAACATACAATTAGACGGCATTCTTGGGTTTGGCATGTCTGGTGATATTCCCTCGGAATCGTAAAACAACTCTCGGATGCTCCTCTGAAATCTTCCTTCTTGCTTGAATATATCCAAAATGTCATCAATGAATACTATAACAAGCTGATCTGGCGGGTGATCTATTCTGTAAGACACTAAGCGGTACGGGGCATTAGTTAGTTCAAATGGCATGACTGAACTGTAATGCTATAGTTTGAAAGTTGTCTTGGGAACATCCTCTGACCGGATCTTTAATTGATGATAACGACTTCGAATCGATTTTAGCCTCCCTCACAATTGATAAAAATAGGTCAATTCATGGAGCGGGTATTGGTGTATGTGTTACTTTATTCGACTCTTTGTGTGGCAGCGTCAGAAATTAGATTGTGGCCAGTCAGCAAGTGGAAAAACTTCGTGAATGTGGGTAACCAGACCTACTCAAAACTCGATGAAGTCTCCTTTGTCTGAAATCTACCAAAATTAAACCTGTCCCAAGACAATCATTATAATCCGTGACATGAGTAAGCGACTAAACGGGCCCGTAAAACATGCTCGCCAAACATACCCGACTATATGCCATAGTTACAAAGAGTTAAAAGTTTACTCTTATCTGACACATATTAAAAGTTTACAACATTCTAATACATGTATTCTAAATCACCAAGAAACCCACTGACGGAGCTTTCTTGAGTATTGGCCTCTAGGATGAGCGTCTTCCTCTCTGCAGCTCCTGTACGAAAAATATCCTCGATAGGGTGACTAATGCTCTGATAGTGGAATCACTTACTAAATGGGTTACTACTGTTTGGTGCTATCTGATACCTCGATGAACATACGTGGTAATCGTGGTCTCTTGAGTCTCTGTAATCAACTCATGCCAGGAGTCCTCTGTGGGCTCTCCCTCACACTTGTACAAGCCCGTATGAAACATTATTTTCAAACTGAAGATATTTGTTTTTTGTTATGGACAACCCTCTAGATCTAAGTAATTGGATGACTCAGATGTTCTGTTGGTGGTTAACCCTCAGGTAATTATTGTATTAGTCAACCCCTCAGAAACCACTCTCTCGATAAACCTCTTACTCCTCTGTCGTTAAAAAAGATTGCCCAGGTGCATATGGAATCTATGTTAATTCAATGCAATTTATATAACACATACAAATATATAATCATGTATATTCACATAATTTAAGTGCATAGACATGTTATGTATTTATTAATCCCCATTACCCCACCCGAAAAAAAAATTAGCTGCGTGGGACTAGGTAACAACTTCTGAGCAATTCCAATTTGAACTACTCAACAAACCACATTAATTCCTGAAAATTATTTTGTGAACACTATTATCACATGAGCAGGTGAAACTACAGGTCTTGTTCACATCAACTCTGATATCGGTTTCACCTTGAAGCAGGGCTATCTCTTCATTCAGGCCTCATACACATCCACAACTAAATTTTTTCACAATTATACAATTTGTGGCTTAATACGTGCCTGGAGTCAGGAGCTAGAGCACAAGTAGTTTCAAAATTTCTAACAATTCGATTCGAAGCTTTGGGGCTAGATCAAACGGCCCTCATGGCTTCAATCAACTCAAACATCAGTAATACACTTAACTGAAAGTGCAAAACCAAGTAGGATAAAACCCCTACCTCCACGGAGTTGTAAATTCTTAAAAATGAGACCCAAGCTCGTGGCCTCATAGCGTAAACAGACTTGCGCCTCCAAGAGAAAAAGGTGAACGATTCGGATCACCCGAAGCTAGAGAGAAGTCTCTCTCTCTCCTAAAGCACTCTAAAAACTCCGTTTAAATGTACATCTCCTCCTTCCTTTTCACATTTTGCTTCTCATTTGATGTGAGCGACCATACCTGTACAATCTGATATCATTTAAACATTTCAATAATGTAATTATGTCCCACAAGACTTGGATTTTGACACATTTGGCACTACCGAAACCATCCATTTCCATCTTTTCTCTCATGTAATATGTGTCACATGAAGTATCTTATAAGTAACTTTGTCTCTCATTTAGTTTCATTTTGATACTCGATCCTCGAAAAAGTGAAATTCTTACTATCTCGAATTCACGAGGGTCGACATGGTAGCTAGATTTTGCGAGAGACAATTCAACGGTGAAATCCTAGTTTTGTCTGTCAGATCAGAGAATAAGTCTGATTTTCCTTTTCGAAGTGAATTTTCTTGGTCTCTTATTCTCACCCTCCTTAAAGGAATTTGGAGTCGAAATTATGGACAATCACCACTCACATGCATGTCTGGCGTGCACTATACCATGCATGTAGGCTTCGTCATTTACAATAATAAGCGACTAAACCACGTACCTTCATCCTAAGCAGAAGGATAGGTAGCGCATCGTGTCTCGCGCTCCCCGCGTTGATTCCTCTGCTCCATAGTCGCATGAGCACCTCACTGCCTCACGGTTTCGTCGCAAAACTTGATCTGACTATCAAAATGCGCCTTTTGGTCCCTCCTCGAAAGTCAATCGATTAATGACCTTAATCGTCCCCGATCCATGCATGAGTTGGATGCGGGTATGTGAGCATGGAGTGTGAAATACCTTGTGGACACACGACATCTTCGGGCGATATATTGCCAGATGCGCAGCGAGTGCCCTGCCCTCTCGGTATCTCGAAGGGAATTTGATAGAAGCTCTCGAGGCGATAGCTCGCTTGAGACTAACCCTCCTCTCTTAGGCATCTGTCTGAAGCGATCTGACCTCGAACTCTAATGGTCGTGTTTTGTCATGGCTCATTAGGCTCACGGCGAGTGAGAAGGCGGCTGTCGTGTCAGGCTCACCTTCTCAGGGGTGTCTCCCCAATCGAGATCGGGGACCCAGTGATGGGCTCTTCCTCAGTCCCTTATATGGTGATCTATGGTCTCCCTCCTGATGCCCTCTTATGGTGCCTCAGTATACTCACATTGGCTTGTTGTTGTGACCAGTCCTTCATAGACAAGTCACTCTTCATTCTCCTGATCGAAGGCGCGTGCTTTCGTGGCATGTCCTCTGACACTGTATCGTCATCTCGATTGATAATAAATGCGAGGTGGTGTATCAGTAGATGGTAGTGTGCCCATGGCCTTTTGGAAACTCTTCCAGTGCGTTGCTCAAACCTCGGGTCCCTGTCCAGACACTATGGATCTTTGGTGCTCGATATGGCGGGACTATCTCTGAATATATAGTAGAGCAGAGATCTCTCCGAGTGAGAAGGTCATCGCGCGGAGCCCGTCCCTTTGCCGTGAGTCGGTCCTATCACCCGTACTACGTCATGTCTGCGGTGTCTCGTTAGCAGTCGTCATCGTCCATCGTGTGATGCTCCCGCTTCCCGCATCGGCCACCTCGATAAGGTACGAAGTAGCCACTGTTAACCACGGTGCTTTCGACCTTAACACGTTGTACGTGAGACATCGTCGAACAAAGTCTATACGTCTGTCTCTTAATTTCCGCTCAGTGTCGCGACGAAGATCCTAGTACATCTTTGTACTTACTGGATGCGAAAATCGACGGTGATTCCACGAGAATCCTCTCTCGGAAATCGGTCGAATAGAACCATGCAGTCATATGCGAGACGCTACCATCACGGGTGGATGGTCGACCTAAAATCACTGTACTGTATATCGGGTCACGATGGACACTATCTTTGCATCCTGCCCGCAGGACTACGTCACTCGCTGCCTTGACGGTGTAGCCACTAACTCCCAGCGTGCTGTGCACCTTTCCATTATTGTAGCTTTAAAGCGTCCCCGCAGTCTCGAGCATCGCCACTCGGAAGTATACTAGCAATAATCGCGTGACTTTAAGTGGTGCATCGTAGCGGCATTCTGCCGGGATGGTAATCTGAAAGTGAAGTCGTAATCCTCTGAACTTCATCATCTGCGTTGCCTCATCATTGAGGTCAGTTAGTGAGAATATACTTGAGACTTTATGGTGCAGTACCTCGAACTCCTCACCATATAAGTAGTGGCACCCAAATCTTGAGCGAAGACTACGGCCTTGACTCCGTATCGGTGTTGTGGGGTAGTCTGCTCATGATTCTTATTGGCGAGACACGTAAGCTCTTACCTCTGGGTTCATCAAAACACATCTCTGATAAGCCCTCGAGCATCCTGATACTACTGTGTACTGTCCTGTCAGAGACTATCGAGATAGGAGGCTGAAAAGAGTAAGTCTCCTCTTTAACTCTGGAATGCCTCCTCACATGGTCTCTTAATCAAACTTGACCTCATGCAGGTCGACCTAGTCATAGGTGTTGCTATCACGGGAGGAAATCCTCGGTAGATCGCGCGGCCCCGGCCCGATCGAAGCTATATCTGTGACCGGCCTCTCCCGACTCATCGCGGCCTCGACCTTCTGCGGGTCCCGCGACCTCGATCTTTTTTTTTTTTTTTTTTTTTTAGGCACCACGTGTCTGAATCTCGCCTCATTAGGCGAAAACTCGAACTTCTTGGGCTTGTGCGTCTGTTGATGGTCTCTCAGCAACTATAACATGATCCTCAGTGATGCTCATCTCCCTCGTGAGGTAGATCGAGAAATGTCATCCACGAAGACCGACAAGCGAGTCTAGATAGGGTTGGAATACCACATGCATGAGATCCTGAATCTTTCTTTGACATTACAGTGATCAAAGGCATCACAGTAAACTCGAAAGTGCCCATGCGCGTCTAAATTTTGTCTTGGGATCTCTGTCTCCTAACCCTTAGCTGATGGTAACCAGTGTGAAGGTCTATCTTAGCAAGTAGACTAGCTCCTCTCGTGATCAAACAAATCGTGATCCTTGGTAATGGAGTGCAGATTCTTGATTAGTAACTCTGTTCAGCGCCTGTAATCGTCACCTGGTCGAAGGAGTCTTGTCCTTCTTCTTAGCAAATAAATAGGACGCCATGGTGAAGTTGCCCCGGATCTAATGAACCTTGTCCAATAACTCTGTGTTGGACTGAGGTTCTGCAAACTCATTGAATTTAAATCTGTATCTTTGGTCGTGAGATGGGTGAAATACCAGGGGTGCCCGGCTTTCCGATGCAAGGGTCTACTACCCTTTTGTAGGAGGTAGTCGGGTGGCTCATGGAAAACAATCCACATGCTCTTCCTTCTCGAGTGAGTCAGTCGGGTCTCTCCTCAATTTCCTCTGGGAGCCAGGCTCGTGGCCCGACCCCATGCGTCCCCAGGCACCGGGACTCATTATCTGTGGCGAAAAGTCATGCTTGTCCCCACAGAGAAATACCACCGTGTGCAGATCTGTGTGAGGCGTGGCCTCTAAACCATGATGTGCGACCTGTATTTATTCGATGATCATCCCAATTGTTGTATCGAGCTTTGACATAATCAAGCACAGTCTCAGATTGGTGAGTAGGATCTAAGGATCTCAACTCTGTGCGACATATCATCCCCATTCTCCTGCAATCCACAGGGAACTCACCCGTACAAAGGCTCCTCAGGTCTCGGCCTCTAAGCGATTCTATCTGACAGTATGTGAATGAATCTGACACAGATCAAATAACACTCTTGCCACGTAGGCGAGATAGCAACGTGCCACTGTGTATAATTTTGGCACGATCTTCAGCTTTCGACCACTTAGGTGTTATCGTGAACCTTACGCCCACAGGATACGATGTCCACACTGTGGACCTCGTCCCCCTCTACCTCTACCCATACTACGGCCTCTGAACTGCACGTGAAATGGGAGGATTCCACGTGTAGCCTACGGCTGAGGCGTCTATACCGGCACAATGCTTGGAGTCTTTGTGGAGGAGCGTCTTGTGTCTCCTGTCTTGCTTTCTTGTTGGGGCTGTGCTGTCCTAACCACGGGATCCTGTCTGCGAGGTGATCCTCCTCATGTGTCCAGTACTCGCGTGTCTTACCTGTCTGCCAGCGACAGCCAATTCATCTGTCTCTGCCGGATAGGCCGCGCTCTGGATCCCTCGTGAAGCCCAAAGCTCTCTACCTCTTTCTGAGAGCTGGAAGAAAGGCGACTCTCCTTCCTCTTTTGCTACTAGTTGCCAGCGTCTGAGTGCTCAGAGCATCCTCATCTCTCTGCATGGTCAGTGTCGATATGGAGTCCGTATCACGTAGTAAAATTTTCTGATCTTGGCAGAATGGACAACTTCCAGTCCATTCTCCGTCTCCCAACGCCCGGCCGTAATACGTACGTAATCATCCGAGAAAATCGAGTACAGCTGAACCCCACAACCGTAATCCATCCATAGTCATCACCCCCTGCTTGACTCACAGGAACTCACTGAGCCTTCGCGTACCTCGCGATATCTGGAAAGTATTTACCCGTAAACATTTCTTAGCTACTGCTGTCTGGCCTCTAAGTCTCTGAGGTCCTTGCCATTCCACCATACTTGGGCCTCACGGGTAATCTTCATGGCCTCTAACACTTTCTCGATCTGCGTAAACCCGATAGTGCGTGGATCTCCTCCCTGTGAATGTCGGAGGGATGATCTGCCTAGCTCTGAGTTACTAGGGCCTCCTGACTACCTGTATGCCGGCCTTTGTGCTATAGGCTGGCCATGATACCTCGGCCTCTACAAGGCTGTTGATCAAATACTAATTGTTTTGGTCGAATGCGGTGGTGACCGTGCCTGTGGACGCCCTCTACGTCTCTTCCTGTTGTAGCCATCCTACCTGATTTAAGTAAGCGGTTATTAAATACAATGCGATATCTACAAAGGCATAACATAATACAGAGACACTATTCATACTGAGAATCTCCTGATTCAAATTCTGTGTCGCATTCTAAATGCGTCTTGAGACACAATAATTAATTCACATGTTAAATCAATTTTTCATAAAATTTTATTTTCGAAAAATTTCATTTTTTCAAAATTTTTGTCCCGTTTGATTTGATTTTGATTTATTTAATTAAAATTTTTAATTATTTGATAAACGGTGTTCATAAACGATTAGTGACTCAGAAGCGTAACAAGATCTGGCAAAATCAATCACATGATGCCCCTGGCCAGCCAGCATACCAGTGCGCCTGACGCCCAAACTCAGCGCCTTTGCGCGCCGCGCTAACGTATCTTGGGCGGCTACTTGTGATATGTCGTGGCGTGGCCCCGGCGAAATATCGCGGCCTTAGTGCGCCGGAGTGTCGCGGCAACCATGGCCGGCCGCGTATCGTGGCCCAGTGCCGCGCTCGCTGAATTTCTTTGTGTTTTTGGTGCCTCGCGATACGATACGCCTCGAAGCCCTTCGCCGATCACAATACGCGGGTGTATTGCAATACCGATCAGCCATCGAAGCAGTGCTGATCCTGATAAAGTTTGTATGTGACGTAACTCTCGGCAAAGCCTCGCCATTGCGATACAATTCGGCCCTAGTACACCCTTGTTGCAATCTGATCTTTTCCCTATTACTTGTCATTCCACGACCACTATCGCGCGGCCCGGTCGCAATACAACCCGCTGTATTGTGACCTTCTCCCAAGCCAAATTGCCCTCTCTATTGCAATACAATTCTCCTATTCTGTCTGATTTCCCGACCATTGCACATCCCAGCAAACCTTTCTCTTTGTCTGATTTCTTTTATCCGCAATACGGTGAAAGCGATAGCGGTCGGTCAACACCAATTTTTTTTCATTTTCGTATTATTATTATTATTATTATTTACACATTAATTTCCAACTACTGGAAAATACAAAAAAATATATATATACCCCTGTTTTTTCTAATTTTCCAAAATACTTTCGGAAATAAATTTATAAAAATTTATTTTAATTGATTTTCTTCAGTTTTACAAACTGTAAAACCTTAGAAAATAATTTTCTTCACCCCATTTTTTTTTCATTTTCCAATAACCCCAAAGAAATTTATTCAAATTTATTTATTTGTTTATTTTTTCTTACTGTTTACGTTACAGCTTTCACACAACTAGCAAAAACTCGAAAAAATTTCTAACACTGATGCTAATCACTAAGCACATCATTCCGCATCACACCAACCATCCATCAACAATCACATGATCACACATGTTATAAACATCAGTATACAATCACATGATCTGAAAAATTAAAACGCATGCGTGTTTAAATTTTTATCCCATGTAGCCTATTAGGTAAATCTCGTACCTAAACTTAACATCGAACCACACACAGTGGTGATGTTCTTATAAAGACTATGGCCTAAGCGAATCTCAATACAATTAACAGTATGCTACAGGCTCACGATATGTTTGTGACGCTAATCCGGGTCGTTGACAACCAGTCGACATGGAAAACTAGTGAATGTCGTTAGACCTCACAATGATGATCTCGGCTGTGCGGGAAGCTTTACCCGAAAAAACACACATCCCCCAAACAATCCAATATAATCATGACATGATAAAACGACCATAGACATAAACAATACTCATCAACATACTAACTATATACCATAGTTACAAGAGTTAAAAGTTTACTCTTGTTACATATTAAAAGTTTACAACATTCTAATACATGTATTCTAAATCACTAAAGCCATAATATATTTCTTTAGTATCATTTTCTAGGATGAGTCATCTCCTCGCCGCAGCTTCTGTACTTGAAAAATAATATCCTCAGCCGGGGTAAGAGACAAATGCTCATTAGTGGAATCACTTACTAAATGGGTTACTCTCCACTAAGTGCATATGATGCTCCAGTGAAAACATACATTCAAGTAAATGCGTGATCCTACTTGAATGTCTACATGATCGAAAATCGCCTACCAGAGTCCCTATCTGTCGACTCCTCACCTTGCCTAGGCTTGATGTGAGAAACTATTTTCAAACAAAATGTATGTTTTTAATTGTGGGCGATACTCCGATCTAAAAGTAGTGGGCCAGACTCGGGTATTACATTTGGTGAACTGACCCTCAGATGTATATCGGTGGTGAGCTCAGATGATTGATATTTTATATGGACTTCACCCTTGATAATTATTATTATTAGTTAACCCCTCAGAAACCACTCTCTCGATAAACCACCTCATGCACTCATACATTGATCACAAAGATTTTAGTGCATATAGAGATAATGATGTATTCCCAATATATTATCTCTTACATGCAAATATATAAATCATGCATATATTCAAATAATTTAAATCCACTGACATGTTATGTAATTTCTGATCATTACGAAAAAATTAGCTCGTGTGGGCTAATTAACAACTACGAGCAATTCAATTTGAATTACTCAACCAAACACATTAATTCACACAAAATTATTTTGTGAACACTATTCACATGAACAGTGAAACCCTCGGGTCACTATTTGCATTCAATCTATCGGTTTCACCTTGTGGCGTTATCTCAGCAATTTTAGGCCCCTCATACACATCCATGACATAGTTGTTTCCTGGCTATACAATTTACAACCCAAACGACTAAGTGCATATTCATGGTGGCTCTGTCAGTTTCAAGTGATTTTCCTGCTGAACGGGTTTCCATTTAGGCCGTCAGCATTCCACCACTCGAAGTCGATCCAGCTCAAACATCGTATTAAATACACTTAAGCCAGTGTAAAACCAAGTATAGGATTGAAACCCACCTCGTGGGTTTGTTAAAAACTCCGCCATGGAGCCCACTTTCGTAGGCCTCACCCGTGGGCGACACTGCTAACGCTCCGAAGGTGCCGACCGGTCGGATCATGAGAAAAACTAGAGAGAAGTCTCTCTCTCTCACTCTAAAAACTCCATTTTCGGCCACTGCATCTCCTCCTTCCTTTTTCCCACGTTTTTGCTTCTCATTTCAATGTATGGAGGCTGACCTATACACTGTTTTGTCTGTTATCATTTTAAACATTTCAATAGTACTAGAATTATATTACCAGACTTGGATTTTTCGGCATTTGGCACTACCTCTGTCATCCATTTCCATCATTTCTCTACTCATGTAACATGTGTCCACATTTTATGTTGCTCAGTGACTTTTTTCACCTCGCATTTCATACCTACGGCAAAATTAACAGATGCCTCAAACGTGCAAATCAGAAACGTCTCGAGGTCTGGTGAGTGACGTGGTAGCTGTTCAGATGTGGGTTCATGGTGAAAATCAGTTTTAATCATCAGAGATCTAAGAATAAATTTATCATTTTCTCAAGTACGATTTTACCACCAAAATTGAATTTTCTCAGTTACACTTTGTAATCAATCTGCAATCTCAAACTACATCCTTTTTCTTCACAAACAGAACCAGCGCTCCCCAGGCGAAGTACTTAGCTTGACAAAACCCTTACTCATAATCTCCTCCATCTGTACTTTCAATTCTTTTAATTTTGAAGGAGCCATCCTGTAAGGTGCCTTAGAGATTGGTTATGTCCCAGAGGCCAATTCAATATGAAAATCAATCTCTCTATCTGGAGGTATACGGAAGATCATAAAATGTCCAAAATTCTCAAAACTACGGAATATCTTCCAGTCGACTACAATGGCATAAGCTAGTTACCCTCGATATGACTTTCAGAGCATCTTACTAGCCCTCATAGCTATCATAGTATTGGTAGGTATTATCTTAAAGTAACCATAGAAACAACCTCTATCTCCTTTGGTCTTTTGGAACCTTTCCTATAACTGATTCAACAGCATAAATATCTCCCAGATAACTAATCCATGCCTAATATAACATCAAAGTCATGGATATCTAATAATATCAGTATGCAAACTCTACGTATATTAATCACACTGCTATCCAGGATGAACCTCCTACGCTATCCATGAATCCCACAGCTAGGAAGAATGCCACTATGTTCAGGTCTAAAAGTAGGACTCCCACACATTAATATTGAAATAAACCCCATAGAAATAAAAGGAGTAATGTGTAGCTCAGGGTCTATGATAATATGAGCATCACGGTGAATTGAAATTATACATCACAACATGAGGCTGCGATACTCCGACATCTGTTGGGTAACCCTGAAATACCTTGGCACAGGTCATAGGTCGGCACTGGGAGACATTGGGTGGTTGAACTCTACTTGCTGGTACACTAGGTCTACTAGAAGGAGTAGAACCTCTATCGAGTGCCCCTCTTTGATCCTAACCTCTACTAGTTGAAAATTGCCTCTATACTGGTGCCACTGTAGCTGACCCACTGCGTGAGGCTAACTGTGGACATTCCTTTGCAAAATGTCCTGACTTTCCACATTTGTAACAAACATCGGTACCCCATTTGCATTCCCCTCTGTGAAACCTTTCACACTTCTTTGCATTATTATCTCTCGAGGTAGAAGAAGTTTCAGTGGGTGGTGGTTTCTGAACTCACGGCGGAATTCTTGCCTACGTGTGTCTTACCACACACTTGTGGTGGTTTTTCCCTTCTTTGAATTTTCTTGGATCCACCACGAGTCTAAGCGAGATCCATCTCTCTTGGCCCTTACCGAGACCACATCTGATATGAGGGGTTAATCCTAAACTCTCCTTTATCGATCAGCGTCTGACCACTGTCCATATTAGTCTGGCGACGCCACGTCTCTTGATCTCTTTTCTCAGGCCCATTGCAAACCTCTTACTTTTCTGTACCTTGCGGTCCCTAAAAATAGAGGAACATATACACTAGTTCCTAGAACTCTTTTACGTGTCTGTCAGACATGGTCCCTTGCTTTCGAGCTTGAAAATTTCAGCCCGATTTTGATCCTTATAGGCAGTAGGGTGAGAATTTCTCCGAAACTCCTCTTTAGTTGTGTCCATGACACCCTCATTGTCGATCATCTATCTTGCCTTCCTTGGAGTCAAATTGCTCTATCTCTCCCAGCCAGAAGCGAATATGTCACCATCGCTCATTGGGGGCACCCTGCAGCATTGGACTTACCCTCTCCAGTACCCTCTAGCCACGATCCCATTGCCCTTTTAGGATCCTGATAAGTATAATTTCTTGCCCTTAATTTCTTGCCCTCTCAGTAAACAACCTTTGTGACTCACGGAGTGTGAAATCTCTTGTGGCTAAATCTAAGCCATTTGATGGCGGTATATTAACTCCGGCGGCCACGGAGGGACGTGGTGATCACACTTTGTGAAGGCTTTGAAGGAAGCAGTGGAATAGGAACATTAGCAGACTCATCCATATATTTCTCAGTGGGCGAGGAGGCGACTGCATGGGGCCTCCTCTTGGTAGATGTGGCCTCGATGGCTGCATTTTACGTAACATTTAAACATATCATATATTTATAAAAGTTCCATATGACATTTAAATTGTCAAAATAACTCATGTACCCTTTAAATAAAACATTAAATCATTTTAGGACTTGGAGACTTTTCAAACCACCATAACATTTTCAAAACCTTTGGCTCTGATACCACGTTGAAGGGACCCAACCTGGATTTCCTCTTCCTAACCCTTGGGACCCTCCTAGCACTCCTACGGATTTGAGAAAACATTTCTTTTTATTCGAAATTAAGATCTAATTAGGCGAACCATTTATACAGTTACGCTTTCCATTAAAACCTTATTAAACATGGTGGGAGATTTTTTTTTTTTTTTTAAACATTAAACCCTTTTTATACGATTAAACATTTTGCAGAAAATCGGGCAAGTTTCCTTTGTTTTTCGGACATCTCCCAATTTACAACACCTATAATAAAACATTTTACATTACCAAAAATATTCATTTACTCCACATCCAACTACGGGACATCAAGTCCATCACAAGAAATTTATCCTTTTCTAAACACTAGAGAAATATAAACAATATTTTAAAACATATATACATTACAAAATAAAGGTGCACAGAAGTATTTAAAACAAGGTCCTGCTCACATTTTCAAAGTGGTCGTCGCGTGGCGGAAGTGTCACGTAACTGAGGATGCTCGAGCGCCTTTGTGGTCTCTGCATCTGAAAACCATTTTATAAAACATTTGTAAAGAAGGTGAGCTAAAGGAACTCAGTGAGAGTACGGTTCATAGGAAAATAATGTTTCCAGATATAGTTCAAATATAATGTGTAAAACAATTGTATAAACATTTCATTTCAATAAACATTTACTTTACTTTATTTTCTTTTCAGATATAGTTCAAATACAATGTGTAAAACAATTATATCAATATCTCATTTCAATAAACATTTACTTTAATTTCTTTTCCTTTTTGAATATGTCATTTTCAATGGAACCTGCCTACCGTTTACCAGCGTTGGCCCATAAAAGAACCTCCGATGAATGTCTACGATCCTTGATAGCGAGGAACCTCAGATATTAAATCGTGTCTTTCTTTTAGATACCATGACACTATGGAATAAATCACGTATGTGTTGGTAACCTTTTCATAACTTTTCACGTGCATGGTGATATGCATCATACTTCCCTTCTCTATAAAACCATATCCCTTTCCCTTTTATGCATCAAAGCACTTTAGTCGACTTTCCTTTAAACTTTATCTATGTAACATAGGGTAACCATGAATTCAATCATAAAAATTTTCTTTTAAACATGTATATATAGAATATACATTCCATAAACATTCATTTCATGCTGGAAACCATAAGTACATGTTTATAAAACTATGGAAACCATAATCCTTTCATATTTTCTCAACATAATTTAAAGTCAAGAAACCCACATTTCCTTTTTCATTTAAACATTTATTCATAAACATTTCATTTAATATGGAACCATAAATCATGCTTTATAAAACTATGGAAACCATAATCATTTCATATTTTTTCAACATAAGTAAAGTCAAGAAAACTACATTTCCTTTTCTAATTCAACATTTATAACATAGATACGAAAACATATACATTTGTAAACATTAATACATATACATTTCATAAACACTTACATTTTCCCTCACCTTAGTTATTCAGCCCTTTTCCTCCTTAAAACTTTCTACCTCCTTTGTAACAATCGCACTTTCCTCCTACAAGTCACATTATCCATAAAATCCATTAACATTCATACCTTAATCATATTTAATTAAACCATTAACTAAAATATACTTTCTATTAAATTAGAAAGCAACCGCTTAAGCATTTTCTTATTCAATAATCTCAAACATCAATTCCTTCCAATTAAATCAAAGGCTCATGAAGACATCATTACAAGCCTTAAATCGAGCCATTAGCATGTGATTAAAACTCATAATGCCCTTCACCTTAGTAAGAAATTTCATTTTTATAATAAATAAGCTCTTCTTCTTAAAACTTTAATTCTAATACATTCCATTAGGCATTTAATCACTTCCAATTGATTAAAATCAATTGAAACTCAACTTTTGCATACTTTTCCTAGGGTGGTCTAATCCTACATGTCACCCATTCATCTTTATTTCTTCCATTTCTTCCATTTTCTTTCAACAATTATATTTAACAATTCATCCATTGCCATTGATTCAATTAACTAAATCAAACCAATGCATTTCCAATTAAACCCTTTCTTGGCCTAACCCTCTCCATGCTATATCTCATTTTCTTTTCAACTTTTAATTCCATTAATTCCTTAGTATTTCGTAATGTCATTAAATCAATTAAAACCAATCAAACAACATTACTTCCATTAACATCCAAGGTTGACCTAAATTTACAATCCTTATAATCTCATTTTGTCTTTTCAATTTCTGTCAATTTAATAGCTAAATCCTTAACATAACTCAATTGAAGGTTTAGATAAATAAATCCATAAAACCCTAATTTCTTACCTTAATAGTTTTGGGGTCTTTGTGTTAACTTGAATTTAATGGAAATCCTATTCAAATCTACATAAAGACATGCGAAAACTGTTTACACCATCATATAACCATTTCCTCCATTAACCTTCAAATTCACATAGACTAGTAAGTGATCTCACCTTAAAAACTTGCTTTTTCACTTAGGGTTTGATCTAAGGCACTTCATGGACATGATGAAAACTTGAAATGACATGAGAATTGCTTGAATTTCTTGGAAAGCGGCTGCAGAATTTTTTCCCATGCTTTGCTTCCTTTTTTCTCCACTTTTGCCTCTCAAATTGGTTTCACCCGTATGTACCCAAAAGACAAGTCCAAGGCACTTTTTTTTAATGCTTTTTCATGCCTAATTTTCCCTCCAATTATCCATAAATTAACCCCATGCCATTGGTTAGCATCCTTGCATTCTCATTGGTCCATATGTAACCATATAGTCTAAAAGCAACTAATTCCACTTTTTGCTCGTAAATCCCTACTTAAGCCATAGTTGAATAACTAACTCTCATGGTTTTGCTAACACAAAAATCTCTTAACCTTAGATTAACTTTATTTCATCAACAACAAAGTTAAGTTAACTACTTTGAATTAACACAACTCATCCACTTAACCATAGTTAAGTTAACACACTATAAATAAATATCAAAATTTATGGAAAGCTCTCATAGGTTCATTTTTAATCACATGGATCACCAAGCTTACATGGCACCATTCTATTGGCTCTTGCTTTGCTTACTTAGATTAGGATTACTCATTAAATGACTTAAATGACTTAAATGCCCTCCTTGAAAATAATACCCCTATAGCGATAAAAACTCCGAAAATATTCCATGATCGTCCAATCATAAAATTGACCATGGAATACTCTGATAAACTTCTTTCTATCATGAACACTTTAAAAAAAATCTAGGTTATAAGGAATATTTTATGGAAATTCGTAAAGGGCATTTTAAAGTCATAAATGCATCGGATGCTTCAAAAAACCTTAAGCAATTCGTTTTAATCGGATTTAAAGTTTCTTTAGACTCAGCTGTTATTCACATTTTTATGTTCGGGGTTCATTTTTATTACTATTCATTTGGCCCATTTCGATCAAATACATAACTTTCTCGAAAACAAAATTTACTATTCATGGAAGCGATGGTCGGTCTTGCACAAGTTCCTCGGTAGTCTAGCTTCGAAGCACATTTGTCCCCGGGCTTAACGATTCCTTTGGATCCACGTCGATCTCTAAAAGCATGATCGGTACATATCTTTGGGGTGCATACTACGATCCTCTATTAAAGTAATTAAATTTGGCGAAGGTATAGTGAAGGGATAATCAGAGATGGAACCCAGTTGTAGAGCCCTCACCATGTCCCGGCGTAGTCGCGCCATGTGACGTGCATCGTCCTTTGTAGGAGTGTAACCTAACCCATAAGGTATGTCATGATCAGCGTAAGTAAGCTGTGCGGCCTAGGCGGCGACTGACCTCAAGCAGTGCCGCGGACATGCCTCTCATCATACTAAGTCCTAAAGTGCTCTTGTCTTTGATCGAAAGACATAGAGCACCAAGTCTTTCTTTACATCATCCTCTATGTAACTGAACCTCATGACCGTGAATGTAGGTGTCTCATAGTGGCTGATATGTAACACGGGCTCGGAAATGCTTAACATCTACAGCCGAGGTGTATCATGATAATGCGCCTCGTGTATGTATTTCAACCTCTGATGAAGGGAAGATGGTATAACACCCGCCTCGTGAATCAGTAGCTAAGAAGCGGGTTAAGGATGGCGAATCCTCGAAAACTTGAAATATATGGGTATCGGCGGCCCAATCATGACATGTGCGAGTATACCCTTAAGCATCGCTGAGTCCTATCATAAGCTTTGGCCAGTCTGTGAAAGACCCAAAATTAAATAAGTAAAATCTAAGTGCAATACTCGCGTGGCTAAACGAGACCGACGTTTAGGGCGGAAATTGGTGTTAAATGGGGCGGAGATGGCACTGACGGCTGAACAGCGATATCAAGCCGATAAGGGTCGAACATGGTCGACCCTCGGGTGGTAAATCATCATCCAAACGTAATGCATTTATAGCTTTATGGGCATTGAAAGTGAATAAACCCTCGGGGTAGTAAGGTATCGGCTTCGATATGATTAAGTGCTCTGATCAATGCATCTCTATGAGTAATGGATGAGGCTAATAGGCTCCGGATGGATTTACGAGCTTGTGTAGTACACAACTGGCTAAGAATCTCATCATCATATCTCCCGAACATCTTTCTCTTAATCTTGTGCCTGACAAATGGCATGTCAGCGAGTGGAGGCTGAGCTGACATCCTTGTGAACGGGCAGCCTCCTCAGGAAACCTTGAGGAATGAAGGGTGTCGTGTAAGGTAGAACATCTTTATGATATCTGGGAGGATCTTGAGAGTTGACATAGCCAGACCTCATCTGGGATAAGTCACGGACGTATTTCAAGGATTTGCGGCCGGAGGTGTATCCGGGTCAAATGCGTCTATGTATAAGGCCGGTCGGTTGTGGAGCCTCTCCATCCCATCCATCATGAATATCTCGTCTCGAAAACTCAGCCAAGATGACACCACTCGTGGTGGAGGTATAGCTCAACATTATGGTGGGGAGAGATTATCAGTCTACAAGATGTCTAGAATCAAACATACCATGAATCAGTCAAGTCCAGACTGTGCAGTGCGTCTCAACATCGCCACATTTATCATATCATGCTTTTAACTCTCGATGGTAGGTACATCAATGAGAATGTGTCTTAAAATCAGGTGGGGTAGGATATGGTGGTGGTTTGAGTGCTGATCTGTGAAGATCAACCCCCGCCAGTGATATACAGAATGATCGGCTTAGTGGCATTCTGAGCTGTGTAAAATGCATGGTCGGCCTACGTGGAGCGATTTTCTATATTGCTAATAATTGTTATGTGGTGGCCTACAGAATGCACCATTATATCTATCTGCGGTTGTGGTGGTGGATGTAGATAAGTAGGCCCTGCTGGCCTATAGGGAGCAATTGGCCTGTACTGATCCTATTGTACCATTTGGTAAGGAATATCTGCAGACTGTCTATGAGTTTGTGGTCGACGTGAAAACCTGTGGCTCAATGTACCAATAGCACCCGATATATGATGGTTGGGGCACATTACTGGCTTCTTCCTTTGAATCTGTGGGAGAAAGTCTACCCACATAATCCTTTAATTTCTCCTTCCTCATAAATCACCATAGAGGGCTGAACCAATGATTCAAAGTGCGTAAATTGGAAAGCCCGTGAGATGCACAGCAAATTCGGGTGAAGACTAAACATAAATCATCTTTGATCAGTCCATCACGAAGTTCTATCTGCATAATAATATTGCTCTATCTTCTCCCTCGGTAGGAGAATAAATGAAATGTGACGACTCTATTAAGGCTACGCTGGGGGCCTCGACTCCTCAGGGATACATCCCTTTATAGTATTAAAGGAATTTAGTCGATAACTATGTCTAAATCATCAGTATCCTACGTCTCGAAGGGTCGATGAAATGAGCAAACCTTTGGCGGTACCACTCGGTGTGAGGAATAACATAATTATCAGTGCCTAAATCCGGTCTATGCCGTACCTGCTGCTTATTATATAAATGCAGAGTGAATACAAGACCCCCATCCGTGTATCTCACCGATATGCGTGCGAACTGGCCAGCAGCGCCAGCAGTGTCATACCTGTCCCTAACCTATAACTCCATCAAAAACATGTAGAGACCTTATCAGCCTCTCAAAGTATCGATACGGGCTGGGTGATTACCGTGCCCGGTAGGGTGATCGGAATCAGCAAAATTTATCTATTTCCCTCTACTTAGTGAGTAGTATTACAATTATAGTAGTCTAGGGTCGAACACGGGGATGGGTTTTCTTCGTACAAATGATTTGAGTGAAATCAAAATTGGTGAATTAAATTTGGATTTTTCGGGTTTGGTTAAGCGTTGAGGTTTGGGGTTTTAAAGCGAAAAATAAAATGAAGAAAAATAAAGAAAAAATTCCTTGAAGTCACAGGCCATTAGTTTAGGGTTTATAGGGCAACGAAGCATGTCCTCGAGGTCTTTTCCTCGCGTTGGGAGCATGACATACGTCATTTCGGCGGATCTTCATTTAGCTTTAAACACTAAACCATGATTTTCCCTTTTTGAAACACGCATTTAAATGAGCATAAATGTCACTAAGCGGTGGTGAAAACACACTCAAAAAACCTGCAAACAGATAACTAAGCGGGACAACTCGCGAGAGCCTCAATGGATCTAGTGAAAGTATCCATTGAACCCAAAGCTTGCCAAGCCACATTAAAGAGAGCATGCTTAAGAGATTTTAACTAAGTGAGAAGCGGGAACTTAAACAACCATAAATGCGTGCGTTAAAAGCAGGAGGACCGTGCGTTACCTCCCGAGCCACACAGCCGTGACTCTCCTCTTCCAGGAGGAAGAGGCTAGCCCGACCATCCTGCAGGTTGTCATCCTCGGAGAGTGTTTAGTAGCTAGAAAGGGAGGAAAATGAGAGAAAAGGGAAAAGAACGGGAGGAAGCGAGGCCTAATTTTATTCCACGACAAGAAAAAGCGTCTCACTACGGTGTATACAAAATGGCTGCTTTGTAGCCTTACAAACCAAGTGAAATACCATACAATCGAACATAAGTGATTACAACAAAGGGTAGAAAGGAGAAAAACCAAAAATTGTAACAAAAAATTTATGAAGCATCGCGGGAATAAGCTGCGGAGGAGCAGAGTGCTCGGGATGCAGTCTTGCCTTGAGGAAAAGCCCAGCACCTGCGATTGGTTGATTCTTCACATTTTGCTCTTCTTTCCCTTCGATGTTGATGCGCAATGTTGAGTTTGATTTGAATTCGCCGTGCGATCGACTCGACAATTTCGGCATAATTAACAAAAAATGCAAAATTTGCTAAAAGTCTTGATCATTAAAAGCGGTATGGACCTTAATATTCAAATCGGGTCAATTAGAATGATTAGTACACAAAAGCACTCAAAACTACATAATAAATAGAATCAAAAATAATAAGCACTTTTGGGCGCACTAATCATAGATGTCATCAATAATGCAATGCAGGGAGGACCCTTTATAGAATGTGGTGTAGTCTTAGTTTGGCCAGAGTGTAATATAAATGCTCCCGGCCCAGGTGGGGCTAGCGAGCAATTGGTGATGGTGGAGGTGGGCTGTGCGAGTCCCTACGATACGGTGGGTCCCGGAATGGTGGTGGTGGTGGTGGTGGTGGAGATAGAGTGATGGGAGTCATGTCACGGGGTGCTCATCGGCAATGGTTGGAGCCTAATGCCATAAAATCGCACTCTATCCCGATCCCGATATGGCATCTGGGAGGATGCCATGGTATCTATTCAATCTCAAGCATTCATTCCAACGATGCAGTATTGAGGGTCCATATCTTTATGATATGGTCTTGCTCTAGCGATTGGTAATGAATTTGATCCACTAATAGTCTACCTCTTAATACAGGATCAAGCGCTGGGAACCCGGGTTGGTCTGATCGGCAATCTTGAAAGGAAGGGTATCAGTAGTCCACTTTGTGACTATCCATACAATCTGAAATCAAACCAATAATGTACTTATTTCAGAATCATGGCCAATGAACTGACATGTGATGTCAATAACTAAACTGATATATGGCTTCACCAGAACAAGAGCGGGATTGACGTGGTGATACCTCGAAGGTAATGTGGCTCAAAGTTGACCGGCGGAAAGGCAAGTCCTAAAGCTAGATAGTACCAGACGGGGTACATAACCTAAGATCTAACCAACGAATGACACCTTGCGGCCATCATTGTATCCATGTAGAAATCAGCTCAGAGATGCACAGGCCTTCATTGTTTTGATGTCGAGTCATCTCTGGTGCTCTAAACATCGATATAATTTCAGCTAAGCCGCATAAAGCTCCCACCACAGCTTGATTGAAGTCGAGCAATTGGAATGACTCCTAAACAACTCAAGCAATCAGTGAGACTAGACCGACCCAGACCAGTGATTAGACAAAAGGGATGCTATTTTGTAAACACAAACAAATCAAGTAGTCATGCAGAGAGAGGGTAGCCATGCGAGGGAAAGCAGTCATTACTGAAAGGAAGACTTTACCACTAGAATCTACACATAAAGCTAATATCTATACGATAAACATATGGCGCTATGTACCAAATCAACCATGAGCAAGCATGCTAGAGTCCAGCAGGGTGAACACCGCAAAAGCACAACCATTACAAGTGTATGCGAAATACCAGCAGGTAAAGTGATCATCGATCATTTGTGTAACCTAAGGATCTATTAGTCGATGGACGTATGCTCTAATATACCCGACTCCAGATTCGAAACAATGACCACTCTTATGAAACTAAGATTCTGGTTTAAGGTTCTTCCCAAGTAGATGTATTTGTGGACTACCCCACAAATCCACGGGGCCGACCGACTCATATATCGAAAAAGAGTTGATTTTCAAGCTTTTGGAAGAATTCGTCCCTAGTGAGAACTGGTTTCAATTTAAAAGTCACCCGCACTTTTTATTTTATTTTATTTTTTTAAAATGGGGAAAATGATAAGAACAAAAAACCTTATTGACTCAATCGGGGAAAAAAGCGGTCCATGAAAGCTAGATTCACGGGTGGAGGATTATGGATTTACTTATTGGGAAGGTACTCATCGGTGGGACCCCTCTAAGCAGAACTAGGTTCTACTAATGAATTAGGTACATGGAGCCCATATCAGTTAAGATCGGTGACGCGATACTGTATCTTAGATGATGTGGGATCACACGAGCCAACTCAGGTATCTAGCATGCATATAAACTCAACCGGGCAGAAATAAGTAAGTGCGTGCCTAAAGATTCTGACCATGTTGTAAGAGTTAGTCACTCACATATAACATAACAGAAATTCAAAGATTCAGAGCTTCGCAATTAACGCTATGAATTCATGATCTAAATAAGCGCATACTGTGGTCACTGACATGCCTCAGAAAGGAATTGAATTAAACCATATAGCATGTATTGGGAATCCAAGCATTAGAAAGGTTTACACCAGAGGGAAAATTGGTTTGAAACAAGGTAAGTGACTCCCCAGATATCCTTACAGTCCAAACTAGACTTACCTCAAACCACAACGCCCATAACTCCAAAATTGTTTATATTGAAGGCAAACATAGCTGAAGCGTTAAGATGGCCCCAAATTGCCCCATAGAAAATGGGTTTGAGCCTAGATGGATTAGAAACAAAAGCAAGTGGGGCTGCCTATGATCCTTTTGAAACGAGTTGAATTGGTTCCCAACTAGATTCAATGGTTGGAGTAAAATTCTAGTACATTTAGAATATTCCTCAAATGCAGAATAAAGGTCTAAGAAGAAACTAACGATTGCTTAGTCTGAGCTCAGGATGGTGAGAACAGTGAAATAACCCGAGGTGTTCCTCTGTGTGAATCAGTATTAAGTGGTGATTTAGTGTGTAGAAAAGGTTGAACCGGTTGAGAAAAATTATAAAACCTTGTCATAAAATTCCTCGAAAGTAAGAAGATCGAAAAAAATGGTGCTGATTTCGGAGCTTGGGACAAGTGAGAACCAACTTAAACGAAGCAACATGTTCCTATAAACAAGAACTCATGAGAACCTATTGAACCGGATTGTCAGGTTCCCCAATGAGATGATAAGTTGAGAACAGTTCTTAAAATTTATCAAAACATTACTCACAGAGTAAGGAATCCAAAAAAAACAAACAGTGTATAATTCTAACCTGAATGAGTGAAGCCCAACAACTTGATACTTAAGTACCCTAGCTTCTTTATTCTACACGAAAATAAAACCTAATGAACCAAGCGATTTGGTCCCCCAGCAGGATTGGGCTGATTAAAATAGTTCAAAAATTTTTCAAAACATTCCTCCACGGAGTAAAGTCCAAAACAAACGGTGCTACAATTCCCCAGTCCCAGACTAGTGGAGATATGATGAAATAAATGAGAGTGCTCAGGTGAGACATGCTTCAATGGTACACCTAAAGCGAAACTGAACGGTGAGCGATTAGAGAAAAATCTTGAAATTTTTTGATAGAGATCATTATTTGGAAACGAGTCACATAAAAAAAAAATGAATTTTGATTCGAGTTTGGATGAGAATATATTCGAAACAAGCAAGTGCTCCTCATTAAGGCCACACCCAGCCACTTTGGAATTGATTAAAACTACTAGAGAGGCCCCCTTGCTTCCTATGGCATGATGCCAATAACTAATGCACGCTCAATGTACCACATAAAGCCCACCCAGAGGCTCAGGAGACCGGCTATGCCTAAAAGGACCCTAACGGTGCCATATGAGAACGATGGGTGAGCGTGACACCCAAAGGATAAATGCAAGTGTTGAGGGACAAAATTGAGGGTCTACATACAGGGAATCAAGGAAGATTGACAAGCACATGGATCATGACATATACATGAAGGTTAAAGGTAATTCATTCAAGAACAAGCGTGTTATGATGGGAGTCATGCAATTTGATAAGCGCGAATGCTTGTATATAAAATGTGTATGCCTATGTGCGCAAGTGCACATGTCGCCTCAAGTAATAAGGTGAAAGTAAGAGTATTGTCCCGTGAGGATTGACTATTAATTATCGACTCTAATCTAGCTTAGGCTCTATTTGGAAGATGAAAAATCTGTAAAAGACACAAATTTAACTAAACTAATATGCAAGAATCCTAATTTAACAAAGACTCAAGACTAAAAACCCTAGAGCATGGATTTCACCAATTCAAGCCTATGCAAACCTCATAATCCAATCAATTAATGTCAATTTCATTATGTTGATGCCGATTTCACTAATGCATATGCGAATCTCTTTCGATAACTCACAATCTACTCTTAGGATTAGGTATTTTACATCTTCGCTCAACCCTAGATTTCCCGAAAGATTAAATTAAACTTCAGAAATCCCAATACATCTAATCTTGCATATCTCTATTTCATGACAATTCGTAGTGAATTCATCATAGTCTAATCCAATTCTCACTTCTCTCGAATCTTGAAGCGCACAAATCTTAGAGTATTGGACCAGGTACTCAAGCATAAAGCAGACCAGACACCAAACACATGTATGAAAATAAAGCATACATCAGTGAAATTAAAGAGATTCATATAAGCAAGTCTTGATTCACGACCCTAAGAAAACTAACTGAAACATAACTAGAGAAAGAATTTACAAGCCCATCAAAAGAAGAAATAAATTGGGCAAGATATTAAGCAGTTTGGGCCGAAGCCTCTGTTCTCCTGTCCTCGAATGTGCTATTATTACAACTATTCTTAAGTTCTCCCTCCTCTTCCAAAGTAAAAAAAAAACAAAAAATGCGAACCCTAAGTGATTCAGTTGAGAAACCTGGGCAGAGGATTGTTCATCTGCTGAGTGGATATTAAAAATCTCAAAGTTGGTTATATACTCGCGGAAAATAGGACAAGAACAACCTAAAAATGGAAATATGCTGGGCCACTAAACTCGCGTAGTCGTGACTATGGATGTTATGTAGTTGTGACTGCATACGCAGGGTGTGAAAACAAGGTTGTAGAAATATAGCATAGTTGCGACTATGGTTTTGTCTTAGTCGCGACTACGCTACATCGATGCTAAAGACAGAGTGTCATAGTCGCGACCATGTAATTCACTAATTACGTCGGGCACCGACTACGATCTTGAGTCACATAGTTGCGACTATGAAGGCGTGGGTGACTATGACAATAATTTCACACAACTTCTTTAATTCTCATAATTTGTGATTTTTGAAGTTCATTTTCTTCCATTTCTTCAAGGACCGATTTCTACAAAAAGATAAGCATTTAGAACATTAGAACACTTATTTATAACTAAAAACTACAAAAATAACACAAAAACATAGGGATAAAATGAGTATATTTAATACTGATCACAGTTTTCACCTTAAACCTTAGAGACAAGGTTCAACTTTTAGGGAGGGGTAATGATGAGAGTAAGCCATGTCACCATTGACAAGACTTGGTCAAGAAGAGAAAGTGGAGTTGTGGAAGAATTTTAAATTTTATATTTCTCCTTAATTGTTGCTTTTTTATCTTTTGGCCACATTTGGTGGAGAGATTTTTGTGCCAAAATTAGACGCTTAGACCTGTTTTGGAGGATTGACCAGTCAAAACCTCTAATGTTGTTGTTTGGTGAAGAGAGGATTGGAAGAGTGGATTGGGCCCAATCCGCTAGTTTCAAAAACGCTGCTGGGAGCAGCATTTTCAAATAGAGGATAGCATATGTGGAGTTAAAAATACAAGTTTGTCCCAACGTTATCAATAATCACAGCCCTTACCCTAAGGTTATCACGAAACCCTATGAGAGCTCACTGGTCAATTGCTCAGTCTTCAATAATTAATATCTAATTAGTATGAAGAAATTGACATATTAAGAATATGACATATTTGTCATTAATTTACATAAAAAAAAATTTGTTCACAACTCTATTAATAAACTAATAGTAATATTTATCGGCACATCTGAGTTAATAATTTTACGATGCACTCAAGAAATTTGTATATTTTAGAGATTTTAAAATGACTAATCTTTGTAAATGATGTTTTAAATCTTCAATAATAGTATACCTTATTTCCAATAAATTCACCTTATAAATCTAAATTATTAACAAAAAAAAAAGAAAAAAAAAAGACTCAACAATAAATTGTGCCAATGTCCTTATTGGTAATTTTACACAATTAAGTAGCTATCAACTATCATCTATAAACTAAATTTTACCAAACATATTTATGCAAATAACTAATAGAATCAGCTAACAAACAACTGCAAACCAACATGATAACACAACATCAAACTATTAACTGATGCCGGAAAACTGTTTTTCTATCTTTGAATAGATATGGTAGAGTAAGACCCATGAATCACTATATCCACTTGCATGCATTTTTTGTTATTATTTTTATATTTAAAGCCTCATAATTATAGAAATGTGATTGGAAATTTGCTAATTATCTCTTTGTCAAAAAATAAACCCACAAGGGTTTTATTAGCTTCATTCTGCATGTTCAATCTTCGATTTCCAATGAGAGACTGGGACTGTCATAGAGACTAAGGAGAGCCAATTGGAATGAAGATAATTGTTGCTATGTCTAGGCTATGGAAATGGTCTAACATGGGAAATGGTGTTATAATAAGAGTAATGGTCTTTGGAGTGGTTGCCGTCAACGTCAACGAAGAGGAGCAATGGGTTGAAGGTGGAGGTGGAGAGAGGAGAGAAAGGAAAAAAGAGAGGATGGGGTGTGACAAATGGAGAGAGAGGAAGGAGAGAGGATTGATAATCAAATTAAAGTTTTTTTAAAAAAAATTAAGACCAATTAGATGGTGACATGTGGTATTTTTTTAACCTACTAAGCCAGTCACTTTCGTATACAGGACCTCTAAACGTGTAATTATTCCTAGTTAAATAGTAAGTAAGACTAATTAAAGAAAACCGACCAAATTATGAATTATTCATGTCAATTACCCTTATATATAAAATACTTTTTTTTAGAAAAATGTATAAAACTATCTTTACTCTCGTTGTACCCCTTTATTTTTTTTAAAGTTATTGATAGATTTTGAATCATGCAATTTCACATACCCAAATTTAATTTCATCATCACAAAGTCAACTAGAACCTAGAAAATACTATGGTTTAAAGGTAGGATTGAGTTTGATGGTTTGGATTGATTACTTCTTCGACTTGAATTGGGTTGGATCATGGATGTTGTATTAGTCATCAATTAATCGACCAAATTACAATCTGCTATAGATATTATTTTTTTTCATTTTAGGATTTTTATATAATGGGCGATTTGATTAAAAGATCTAATCTAATCATTCATCAAGTTTTGACCTTATTTTGATAAAAATACTATAATTATTTTCTTATAAAAATAACTATTTCTTTTTACATAAACATGTAAATATATAAAATGGTAAATGATATTTTTTATCGAGGATGAATGATTTAAAAAAAATGGACAGAGTTTGTTTCAACCAAATATGTCTTATATAAATTTATGCTTTTTTTTTTTGCCTTTTTTTGTAACAAAACATGGCAAAAGAAGTAAGATAGTCAATACCAATGTTTTAAAAATCCAACCGATCAATTAACCAGAAAAGTTATTAAGTCATGGTATATTGGTTAGATTGGTGGTTGATGGTGCTTTCCCAATGCATTGGGTTGGAAGTACATTTGGAATTCTTGTAGAGTCGGAGAAGTGACTTTGGTGTCGGGCTCCTGCGCAAAAACCAAAGAAACAAAAGGGTTGGCGAGGGGATCGCGGGTTTGCCTCTCACGTCGCTTAAAATTAGCTCTTTACGGTGGAAGAGAAGATCAAGCTGCAGGGACGAATTTTTTATGTGCTTTCACCCGATGAGGTGGCTTAGTATTTACAATGGTGATCGATAGCTTCCTAGTTGGTGTGATATGGATCATTTCTCCATTGGGTGAGGATTTTTGCACCTTATCGTTACTTAGGTGTGAAAGGGATAATTGAGCCTTATTTAGAAAATATCTTACTTCCTAATTGGTGGAGATTTAATTAGGGAAGTTGGTTACTTTCCTTTAATACGGGCCCTTTGGGTTGATTATATTAAAGCGCTTACGAAGGGGTAAAATTAGGCTCGTTTGGGCACATGTTGGGGAATTTAGTAGATCCATTGATCTTTGGGCTTGCTCCTTAATCTCCTCTTAAGCCTGGAATTTGGGCTTGTGTTCTAGGCCTGCACGCCTATTATTTTAAACCAAATCGAGTTTGCCCACATGACCCTTGGCTAAGAAGCCAAGCGAAATTTGCCTGACCCCTCGCATGGTCCCGGTGTGATTTCCACACATGGCTGCTCGGGGATGGTTTGATTGGGGCTTGTTGTGTCAAACGATCTTATGATATGCTTTGACTTTTTTATTTTCACAGCAATTAGGCTACTCGCCCCTCTATTGCCTTTAAGGGAGATCTCTGTAGATTACCAAGTGTTCCTATTCTTAAGTCACCTCTTCCTCTCTGTGAGTTTGGATTTTCCCCCTTTCGAAACGTCTTTGTCTGTTGCTCAAAATCGCTTTTGTCATCTTACTTCACGAGATCGTTTCTTTGTTTTCTTCCACATGGGTTAGTGCGTCTTCCTTCTTAACTTCTTTTTAGCATTCCGTCTGACCTTGGTACATTTGGGTGTGTTTGGAGGGGATTCCGCTTATTTTGTCATTTGTTCACCTTTCTTTGTGCCCATTGATCATGGTACTTCTTCAAGGTCCGATCGCTCTTTGGCACATATAGACGAGGTATCTTGAGGATCGAATCCCGAATAAGTAGGTGAGTACTCCCATTGCAGCCGTTAAAGTCCATTGGTGAGTCATCCTACATGAGGGTAAGGAAAGTTAACAAGATCGGTACCCCACCGGATGGCGAATATCTTAAAACTCGCATGAGTGTTCGGATCTTTGTGGGCCCTAGTCGGGTTGAGCCTTCCTATGCGAAAATTTTTGCTACTCGTTATAGGCCTTCGGTTGGTATCCATGTTTGGTGCCCAGACTTTCTCACCTCTTACGTCGTCCAGGTTCCTAAGATGGTTTGCTTTTTTGAGGCGGCCTTTGAGAATGGTGTCCGCTTCCCCTTGCACCCTTTCTTCAAGTCGTCCTTGGGCCGCTGCTTGTGCTGTGCTTGACCAGCTTTCCCAACTTCTGGGCGTCTTGTTGGCCTCCTTGTTGTTTAGGGACAAAGGCACAGGGGTTCAATACAGCTCGTATTAGACCTTTTCAGTGTAAAAGAGTCTACAGAAGGTTTCTTATACATTTCTAAGCGGTCCAATTCTAGGTTGATTATTTCCGACATGCCATCTTCCTATAAATGCTACCGGAGGCCCCTTCTTTTTGTTAATTGGCGCAATTGGGATATTATCCCTTGGCGGGAAAGACACACTTGGCGTTCCGACCTCTTGGACCACCCCTGATAACCTACGTGAGTTCTCCCTTGCTCCAATTGGGTCTAATTTTTGGAAGTCCTTAGGTGTCTCTAACTCTGGTTTGGTTGTGTGGTTTTCAAGTGTGCGGCCTGGTCTTAGCCCTGAGGATGAAGAGGTGAAGCGGAGGTTGGTTAAGTGCCACCCACGGGCGTACTCTGAGCTCATTAGGTCGGATATTCCAAAGCCGTTTGGTGCGAAGCACCGCCACGAAGCTTTCTGTTGAGGCCTTCTCCTGCGGCCGGAGTCATGAAGCGCTCTGCCTGTCTCCAAAGTCTTCTTCGTCTTACCTTGCTAGACTCTTGTCGCGATGCCCACTCGGGGGAGGCCGGCCCTCGTGGAGGTCTTGGAAAAATAAGAAGGCGTAAAGCGCGGGTGAACTCCACAGGGGTTGCCCTGCTCAGGAGTAGGGCCTTAAAGGTGGGGTCTGTTTCTTTGCCTTTGTCTCTTGTCGGTTTGGAGATTCATCGGGAGGGTAGTTTGAGCCCCCTTGAGTTCCTTCCTATTTCGTTTTGGAGTCTTACATTGCAGGGTGTCAAGCTCCCCCCTCCAATGTCAGATGATGTGGGAAAGGGTCGCTTTGGCGTTATGGGGGATGAGGACTCTTAGCTTTCTCAGGTGGAGCTCGCCACTGGGGCTTTTTCCTCCATCATTGATTCAGGCCTCAAGAAGTGGGGCTTACTGTCGGTTGAGGCTTTGGCTCTTTAAGCCGGGAGCCTCTTGCATCACGTCGAGCGGCTTCACTCGTCCAACATAATGGCCCCAGGGTTGTTAATCGACTCTTTCTTGTTCTTTGCTAGGTGGCTACTTATGTGTTTAGCAAGGAGGTGCCAACCCTTCTGCTTGGGAAGCCTTGGGGTGGCGAAGTCTTAAGGCTAAGGTTGCCTCCACGACCTCAGGAAATTTGGGCCTGGGAGCTCGAATAAAGACCTAGGCGGGGAGCTTGTGGGCGCTCGGGTCTGATGAGCATGCTTCAGCGGTGGGCGCAAGTAGAGGACAAAAGAAAGGTCTGGAAGGACTTGAGGTCGTCGAGGGCGGCAGGTTAGCTAAAGAGAGAACATCGAGGGTGACTGCCAGTGACGACGTTGGATCCCTAAGGCTGTGGGACTTTGGGAGGGTTGGAAGCTCAGTGGGCGCTGTGGAGAAGGAGCGTGGCAAGCTTCGGGGGGACCTTGAGGTAAGAGGCTTTGCGGAGGGACGGAGTGATGCGAGTTAGGGGCGGGCTGCAGTGGGCCTGGGTGGCTTGCGCTTCGGCCAGGGCCCAGAGGTTTCCCAGACTTAGAGTTCAATTTCCAGCTTTCTGATAAGGATGCGGAAGAATACATTTATGAGTTGGCATGACCTTGAGGTCTTCCCCAGGGCCCTTGACCGTGATCACTTGCCCGATGATCTTCGGGTTCCTTTGGGCCCGGCTCTCTGTACTCATTTGGGGCTCACGGCACCTTGCCATGAATCGGGCCGGGCCTCGGGCTAGGCTTTGTTTTAACCTAGCTATTTCAGAGACGCTGAGAGCTTGGGATTTTTGTAGCCGGACATTGACTTTTTGTTGAATCTGTGAGGATTTATTGTTGAGTCCTTTTAATTTTATCGTTCTTTTAATTTTGGTTCATACGATGGGGCCTTTGGGCTTACTCGTCTTTTGTAAGTAGTTGAGTGGTGGTGTGACCAGTTTAAATTGCGTGGCTCCTGTCGGTCGCGTTATGGGGTTTGTCAGGTGGTACATTGGGCTCTTGGATTATCTAATTTCATTTAGCCCCAGCTGTATCGGCTCTGGGTTGTTTTGGCTTTTTAGGCAATTAAGCTTGGAAAACTAAACTCTCACCAGGCTCTGGGCTATTGTGCCTTACGAGCTGTGAGCTCAAGCGAGTTTTTGGCTCCTGGTGCTGCCTTTTTGAGTTGTTGAGCTCTTCCAAAATGGGCTACTTTGTATGCAGGAACATTGCCTTTGAGTAGACTAACCTCGGAAAAGTATTTGCCCATAGGGCTCCTAGGTTATTATGCCTTACGAGCTGCGAGCTCTGGCCAGAGCTTTTGGCTCCTAAATTTGTTGTAGCCTTTTTGGGCGTTCTTCAAAGTAGACTACTTTGGCCTTGTTTATTCTTCCTTTTGACGAGTTAAGCTCGGGCCCAGAGCTATTGGGTTCTGATGTGCCCGAGTTCTTTGAGCTCCTAGTGAGCTTTTGGCTCCGTTTTGTTAAACCCTTTTGGGTTGTTAGGCTCTTTGAGGCCCGAGCCAGTGGCTGCCGCCTGACTGAGGCTCGTTAGCCCGAGTACCAAGGCTCTCTTTAGTGACTACATGGCTCCTTGGCCCGAGCTACAGGCTTTCTTTAAAGTAGGCTACATGGCTCCTTTTAAATTGAACTACATGGCTCTTTGGCTCATTCGTCTTCCTTTACTTGGAAAAGCGCGTGCGGTGTGCGAGATCTATGGAGGTGGAGTAGGTGCGCCGGCACGGCGTTCGAGGTTTCTTTATAAATGATGGCCTGGCCCGAAGGTGCATGTCATACTCAGTCTGACCTTCTACCTCTTTTGAAGCGGGGTTGGAGTTCGCACATGATGAAGCGAGGGTTTGATCGCCTTGTCACGAAGTTTGTCACGGTGATTGCGAGCCCGGTGGATTACGTTTCGACGCTCTACCGTTTGTAGGAGTTGTGTTTTTCCCTAGTTCCTCCCTTGTGGGAATTGTGTTGTTCCCTAGTCTAGCCCATTGATGGGCTGGATCGGGAGACGTGTCGGGAGGGGCGGTGCTCGGGAATATTTTTAAGTCCCCTTGCTCCTACATTATGCCTTCTTTCCTCCCATCTTTTCTCCTTACTCCCTTCCTTTTCTCTTTCCTTCCTTTTCTCTTTCCCTTTCTTGTGGTTTTGCCTTGGCGGGGTTGGTGATCGCAAAGCTTTGCGATGTAAACGATAGAAAGGCTTTCTTGGTGTAATTTGAGATGTAGAAGAGCGACTTTGCTGATTGTAATTCTACGTATTACTTGTTACTCCTTTGAAATAAGAGACAATCCTTTATAAAAGCATACGTTTTGCACTGCGAGATCACGTAATTTTCCGAGGCCCTTCCAAGTAGGAGCTCCTTGCTTTATCATTATGACTTACTTTTTATTTACAAATAATAAAGCTTCAAAATGAACATAGAAACTGTTATTTGAAATCAAAACTTTGGATACTTTATTAAAGACTACATTCCGAGGTCTTATTGGTAGAATCGTTTGAGGTGCTCAACGTTCCATGAGTGGGGCAAGGTTTTTCCTTCTTCTATTTGGAGTTCGTAGTTGCTAGGTCGGACTACATGGGATACGATATAGAGCCCTTCCCATTTGGATCCCAGCTTCCCATGTGTGGGGTCTTTCCTTGCTGGCAGAAGATTTTTTAGAACCAGTCGCCCGGGCTTGTAACTCCACGGAGTGCGACCATGGTCATAGCTCCTCTTCTTATCTTTACGCTGATAGTCCTCGGCAAGCCGAGGACACGCTCACGCTTTTCTTCTAGGAGATCTAGGTTTAGGCAAAGAACCTCTTCGTTGTGTTTGGCGCCCCGCGGAACTCAATCCTTAGCGAGCTTTGTCAGGCCTCGACGGGAGCTGCGCCGGTGCCAAGGCGGAGCGAAGATGGGGTCTCTTGAGTTGCCGACTTTAGCGTAGTTCTATGTGCCCGTAACACCTCGAAATTATTCTACCCACGCACCCTTTAGATCTTCTAATTTAGTCTTCAACCTTGCCTTGAGAGTCCTTATAGTGACTTTTGCTTGTTTGTTGGACTGTGGATGAGTAATAGTTCATAGGTCGAGCTGGCGCGAGAATCACGAACTTAAGTTATTCGATTTGTTTCCCGTTGTCGAGACACGGGGACCTGGGATCAGAACTGCATATTATAGTACGGGACGAAATTCGTACCTTGATACGTGATTGTTGCTAGGGTTCGGCCTCGGCCCCGCTTGGTAAAATAGTCCATTCCTGATGATAAACTTACATTGGTCTCTTTTCAATGAGTAAAAGTCACAATATCTCCCCAGCCCCTGTGCTGGGGGAAAATGAGGCTTGTGATTGACGTCGGCTTCAGGATGGGAGATGAGAGATCTTGCATTCTCTTGCTCAAACTTGCATTTCGACCGGTTATGTTGCGTCTTTGGCGTTGTGGGCAATAATACCCACTCAGGTTTTTTCTAACTGAGGTCAGACTCCGTGTAGGTTGCCACGGACGCCTTCATGTACTCACTGGCTATGTAATTCTGCTTGGCGTCTTTAACTTCCTATGCATGGATGGGTGTAGAGAAGCCTCGTTTATAAAGGGTCCCCCGATGAATGGTGAATCTTGTCAACCTTGCTCTGAGCTTGGATGCCTCCTTTGGGTTGCTTGGCAATGTTCCTTCTATTAAGTAATCCCAGATGGGGTCCATCCAGCTCGGCTTGGACATTACAGGGGAGACTTCTTCGTTTGTCGATGTTTACTGAGGGTTCGGGAGGTGCTTTCAGCAGTGTGTCAGTCACCTAAGTCTTCACCTTAGAAATTTGTTGCCCGATTTTTCCAAGGCATCGGCTTCGAGGAAATTCTCACTCTTCGTTACATGTTTGACTTGAACTCGTATGAACTTTTAAGCGACTCACCGCACCCAGCCTATTGAAATTACGGGATCATCTTCCCTACCTCTGGCTTTGCTTAGGAGTCACCCTTTTCACTCTGTTTTACTACCAATTGGGAGTTGTTGACTAGACCAAAGAACATAAATTTCTGGCGTTATTACGAGGACTATTGTCTAGTCCCCGTGCGACGCCATAAAACTGTTGACTAACCAAAACATCTCTAGGTAAATCATTTCAATATTGGTTTTGGCTAATATCTTTGCAAGTGCATGGAATTAGACAAGTAATAAATTGGATTTGATCAGATATCGATCCCTGAGATCTAAAAATTCTAGATCCCAACTACCACGACTACTCGAGCTTATACTATTTGGACTATAAAATGACATTGTGTTCCCGACTTAAGAAGAGTATAAATTATACAAGTATATAATAAAGAATGAACAATCGAATAAACTGAATCTAAAGAATAATGAATAACGAATAGATAAGAAAATAAATAAACGAGTAATTATCGTTTAGAGTACACATTAAGATCAATGCTATTGTGAAGTATCGATTCACCATTGTTATACTTTGTTAATTTTATTATTATATTAGGGTTTAAAAAATCACAATAAGAAGATTTAGTAAATGCAATTTGGATCTCTCCACACTCCATTCATTTATCCTAATTTTACTGATCCTCTCGAATACGAGGGGAATGAGATAAAGCTACTTTTAACAGGGACTTCAGGTAAGGTATTTTTCTTGCAATACTTCCCTTTATTTATCATTTATAAACCTTAGCTCCCCAGGGTGCTCGGTCAAAGCAAGGATGTTAACTTCCGAGTTACTCCTCAAAATTAGAATGAGTCACCCTCTCCTTGGGTGAATCTCTCGGCTAACACGGGATTGGCTTATTTATTCGAATTGGGGAGTGGGCTCTCTGCTTGTTAAATTCAGTAACTCATTGACTCTGACCTTGATTTCAAGTGAGAGGATTTATCAAATGGCTTACAAAGCTCATTAGATCTCTAATAGCGGATTAATATGCCTTCAAAGAAATGTTCACTTAACTCCCGAGGATTGTCATCTACACGTGTCCTCGGGAGGGACTCCTTGAAATCGAGGCTTGATGAAACAATTCTTAATCACGGGTATAAGCGATATTCGGATAAACATTAAACCCATAACCGAAAGTAAATTCGCAAACTGAAGTGCAATTTGCTGGAAACAACTACAGGAAAGATAATTTCGACAATAGCTACGTTCATAATAATTTGGGTTCCTCGATTTACTGAATTACACACTCTGACAATTCTCGATCATAAGAATAAATGCATTATGAAGCTGGAAGGCGAATTCAATTTATGCGAACTTCAAACATTCCGGGTAATGTTGAAAGGTGGTGCACGCATTAAACACGCCAAAAAGATAACATCCAGTTCGAGGGAAAAATACATGAACTAAGCGATAAATCTAATCTAATCTCTAACTATCAACATTGAAGAAAAGAAAAATAAGTAGGCCTTCAACTTCACCGGTTTCTCGTATGTGTCGTATGTTGTAGTTATGGTACGGGTAGGCTGCGATATTCTCAAAGGTTTCTCGGTTGGGCCCCTAATCCCGATGAGTCTTTGTGGATTCAAGTGGGTATTGTCATTAATGTTAAATTCGCCTTCCGATCGCAGCCAGCGACATCGCTCCGTAATAGCGGCGCCGATCTCACGTCAGCGACATCAACCGTCTTGCGGGCTAAATAGTTGCTCGGATGTCGCGACATCAATCTCTTGTCAGCGACATCAATGCAAATGGTGCGACTTCCAGCGGTATAACCACGATGCCAGCGACCACCGGTCCGCCTTCAGCGACATCACTTTATACCTTTACAGGCTTCAATAGGGTTCTCCGATGTCGCGCATCGATGTCTTGTGCGACATCGGCTCAATTCTTTGTGGCTGGCTGAGCGTTCGATGTCAGGCCTGATCTTGTCGTGACATCATCCATGTCAGCGACATCGATCTCGCGCGACATCGACTAAGTCTTCTGCGACCTTCAATGGCGATAATCTTTTGGATGTCGCGACATCGATCCCTTGTCAGCGACATCACTTCATGCTTTCGCGGTTTCAAGCGATGGTTCACGATCTTCGCGACATCAATCTTCTCGCGGCAGCGGCTCATATTCTTAACTTTCAAGCGAGTTTTACGATGTTGCGAACAGCGAAGCCTATTGTCGTGACATCAGCTGATCACTGCATGGTTCAATCTTGTCGCCACTTGTGTCTTTCCACTGTTTGCTCTTGATGTCGCGACATCAATTCTTTATCCGCAACCGACATCTAAGTATGTTCTGACGCGCTTATTTGGTCAGCTTCGTGTTGTCAGCGACATTAATCTCTTAATCGCGACATCGGCAAAGGAACTTACGGCTTGCTGATTTGCTCTTGGTGTCGCGACATCAATCTCACGTTGCGGCATCCGACATGGCTCTGGAGTTTTCGCGATGGTTCTGTTGTCAGCGACATCGATTTCCTTTGCCAGCGGCATCACTCTACATACTCCCACAGGTCTCGGCCCATTGTAGTTCTGAATATCGCGACATCAATCTCTTTTAATAAAGACATCACTTTATAGCTACCATGACTTTAATACAGTGTTCCTTATGCCGACCCTCGGCAAGTCATCTATGACCTTCAAGTGATGTATGTCTTAGGATCGTGCTGACATCAACAATCATACGCTCGATCGTTCTTTATCTTGCATGATCCTTGCCATGACCTGCATTAAAATTCCTTCAATTTTCTACGATGTCGCGACCTCATCTTAATTGTGCAACCCCAGCTATGACATTAATTAACGATTGCTTTCATTTTACGCCACACTGACTTCTTGCATTACTCGCGGTCTTGCATTTTCCACTTTGCATTTTCTTCTTTCTTTTATACTCACCGTATCAAATTTGGTGAGTTTCTTAATATTTACGCATCTCAATTATTCCTTTTACATTAAAATCAAAAAGCAGAAAAAACGGACTAAAAATAGATGACTTTTAAGCTCATCGAGTCCTTTACTCACTTCCAATTAATCAGCTTCCATGAGTGGGTGAAGTTTAAGCAATATGTGACCTCATATTAGAAGCTTGTATTTATTGGAGGCTTGGAAGCCAAATCTGAGGCGTATTCCACATCTATCCCATTTGGAAGGTGAGGGCCGGACACTGCACCGCTTCTTAGGCATTAGCGACCAGTGAATGACCTCAGGTTGGGCATTAGTTGGGTAGCAAACAGCTCTAAGGTGAATTCCATGATGAGAAATACTCTTAAAAGATGCGCTGTGCGTCTTGGTTTTATCAGATGTCGAACTCTCCTGACTCCAACCCACTTTATCAGTCTTCCCGAGGAAGGTTTAGTTTTATCACGTGTTGCCGTCAGATATTCAGTTGGGACTTCAACGGTATGAGCTTGGAAGTAAGGTGAGGCTTTACGGATGTGATTACCAACACTAGGATCAGCTGCTCATCTTTGGATACCTTCCTCTCTCCTCTGAGCTGTGTTTGCAATAGTAAGATTATGGTGCATTGCACCTTATCCACTCTACAACAGTGGCCTTGGTTGAGGAAATCTAGAAAGCGGCTAGGTAGAGAGCGAGGAGTTCTCCCTCGGAAGGGCTTACTAGAATGGGGGGAGAGCTCAGGTAGGTTTTGAGTGCCGTAAATGCCTCCATGTAGTGTGCATCCCATTGAAAGTCCTTTTTCAGAACCTGAAAGAAAGGCTGATATTTATTCTTTAAGCATGGGCCAGGCGGCTGGCTGCGGCTGTTCTTCCGTTCGAGGCAGATTTCCTTAATGTTTGAAGGTGGCATCATGTCGAGCACAGCCTTTATCTTGTTTGGGTTTGCTTCTATTCCTCGGCTGTTGACTATAAAACCCAAGAACTTTTTGGCGGAGACTCCGAAGGCGCATTTGGTTGGGTTTAACTTCATGTTGTAGCTTTTCAAGACTTGGAACGCCTCGGCTAGGTGGGTTATGTATGGGCTTGGCCTTATTGATTTACCAACATATGCGTCTATATATACCTCCATAGATGCTCTAATTTGCTTTGGAACATCCTATTACCCGACCTTTGTGGGTGGCTCCCTCGTTCTTCGGTCAGAAGGGCATTGCAGATACTTGATGGGTTCCTTGCCGTAACGAATATAAGAGGCCTTCTCTTAGTCGTGGGATCCATACGTTGGTTATAGCTAGAGAAAACTGTTGAGTTGAGGAGTTCATGGTAATTTGTGGCATCCGTATGGTCGGTCGAAATTAAGGAAAGTTATCTTTTAGGTAAGGTATATTTGATGCTCTGCTGAAATCGTACAAAGTTGCCATTTCGCAGTTTTGCTTTTGGCCAGCGAACAACGGCCAGCCACTTTCGAATATTCTACCTCCCTGATTGCATCTTCTTGGAGGAGCTTGCTGACTTCTTCATTAATCGCCTTCTACCTTTCTGGGGCGAAACTCCTTCTTTTTATGGCCAGATTTGGGGCGGACAGCGTTGACGTGGGTGATTCTTTGGTCGATTTCGCCCGTGTCTTCCGAGCTTCGAGCGAACACCTCCATGTTACGCTTTAAAAAAAGTGGATGAGAAGGCTTCTAACATCTTTGCTTCTAAGCTTAGATCCTATGGCAGTGTTCCTGGCTAGTTATAAGCTGTCTGAACTCTACAGTTCTTACGAGGCGCGGGTGGTGCTTACCTCATCTATGAGCTCGTCCATGTAGATGTTGAGGCATTTTGTTTTCATCGATCTTTGAGTAACACTCCACACAGCTATTTGGTTTCCTCGAACCATTCCTACTCCATTTCCAGTTAGAAATTTGATAACCATGTGATAGGCGGAGGGGATGGCCCTTATGGTATTGAGAGAGGGCTTGCCCAGTAACATTTTGTAAGCTGATGGGGCATCTACTATGAGAAATCTTACTGCTGTTGTAGCCTGACATGGGGGGTCTCCTAAAGTGAGCACTAGTTGCATCGACCCTAGAGGTAGCACTCTTTCTCGAATCCCACGTGGTGAGGCGTTAGCTGTTCTAAACTACTCCCTTCGATACCCATTTTTTGAAAGGCGATCACGAAGATGATGTTAAATTTGAGCTTCCATTATCGATATGAAAGGACCATGTGGATTTGTTTTATTGAAGCTCACGGCCCTTATCACTAATGGATCGTCATGGGGATCTTTGGCAGCCTTCATCCGGGTAGAAAAATTATAATAGTATCAATGAGAGGGGTTTTAGAGCAGGCTTGTATTTCTAATGTCTCCCCTGATATGATGATCTTGTGAATGGTACTTCTTGGTGAGTTGGATTCTGCCCTGGAAATCCTTCGGAGATCATGGATCTCCCGAGAATGAGTTAGTGCTTGTTTGGAGTTGGTTGGTGAGTGGTGGTGTTTGGTCACGACCTTCTAAAAAGCCACGTAACGTGAAGATGCCCGCGTCGAATCAGGTATTCAATTTTTCTCGGTTGGATACGGTCATCGTTAGGTGTCCATGATCCACTGGCATGGAACTCAGTGGCTAGTATTGTCTCTTTTTGTTGAGTTTGACCTCATGCGAGATGGCGTCTGGTGCCTCATGTTGCGCCAGCGTAGGACGTGACAACGAGGGTGCTCGGTGGGTGGATGCGGGAGCAGATCTCATTCTTCTGCAGCTGGTGAGGTGGTCCCGAGCGAATAAAGTTAAATCTCGCCTCTTTGGGGATACTCTCTGTTTTCTTTGTCCCTCAGCGGGGGGATGTCCGCGGCTCTCTCTGCCTCCACGGGGCCGTTCAGTTTCTTGTAAACCCTTACTCTTCTCCCTTTTGAGTAGAAGAGCTCCTTTACTCGAATAACAGGGCTTCTTCACCGTTGATATACTTCTCTGTTTTGGCGAGCACCTCGGCCTGTGCTTTGGGTGAGGTTCTTTAGGAAATAAGAAGACTTTTTAATCGGGTGTAACGTGCACCCAACCTGGCTATCGCGGTGATGGCGAACTTCTCGTCTAGAATATCTACCTTTAATGACTCCACGTTGAATCTCTGGACATATGACCTTAGGCTCTCCTACGAGTTCTGCTTTATGTTCAGAAGGTGATAACTTGGCTTCGTGTACGTCCAGCTGGAATTGAGTGGGAGGCGAGTGTTGGGAGGCAGATACGATGTGGGGCTGCATGAAGATGATGAGGTGAAGATGGCCAGTACGTTAAACCGGGCGATGATGGGCCCTTTAAGCGTGATAAGCGAAGGCTGCATCGTATGGGGTCACGACATGTAGCTCCATTTGGTTCTTATATGTATTGAAGTTATCTATGGGGTCTTGATTTAAAACCAGAGCGTTTCGATCTGCGGCAGTGTTCGAACTTCCTGTTTGGAAGGGAGTGGCTGAAGAAGAACGTGAGCGGGGTTTAGTTTGTTGCACCAGAGCGTCCATAGAGACTGGAGCTCGGCCTTTTAACTCTTCATGTGTCATTTGAGCTCTTCTTCGGATGTCACTGAACCTGGCTCACATGATTGCTTCCCAGTACCTGCCCAGATAAGGGGTTGGCTCATTGTCTGTCATTCCATCAGGCATTCCTTCATTGGGTCTCTCCTCCAGGGAGAGATGTAGGGACCATACTCCACTAGCTAAGGTGGGTTTCTCTGCTTCATCAGTTTCTCAGGAGATTAGAGGTGTTCTTTGTTCTTCTTAGGGATGAGTGTTCTGACCTTCTCGAACCTGTCGTACCTCCTGGGGGTGTTGTATTTGCTTGGTGAGTTGCTCTAACTCTCTCAGCAAACGTTGGTTGGTGAGACGGAGTGTCTCCATCTCGTTGGTATTGGTGTGTATGGTTTCTAAAGTGCCTCTGGGAGGTCGGCTATCTATGTCGCCTTGCTGGTCTTGCATCCTTGGGGGATTGGCGTGGCTCCTGCTTGTGTTCCGAGTTGATACCATCAGTCACTGAGAGTCGGCTTTGTTGTAAAGGCATCGTTCCTGACAGGCGCCAAGCGATGGTGCACCCGGTGAAGCGGGCTGGAGCTTGTACAGGTGTTGGGGCGATCGGTGGCTCTGGATGTGGAGCTCCTCTGCCCAAAAAATAAAGAAAGCAAAAGTTTGCGAGGATGCTTGAATTTGCCTCTCACGATGCCTAATTATTTCTTTCGGAATTGAAAGAGAAGATCAAATGCTTAGGAATTAAATTTTTAATGCGTACCTTTTTCATAGATAGGGTGGCTGGTATTTATAATAGATGATCATGATAACTTTTCTAGTTGGACGATGATACAGATATTTCTCCCATTGGGTGAGGGATTTTCTTTCATTATCGTTAACCAATTAATAAAGGATAATTGATGAGCAATAATTAGAAAATATCTTACTTCCTTAATTGGTGGACATTTAATTAGGGAAGTTGGGTACTTTCCTTTAACACGGGCCCTTTGAGTTGATTATATTGCCAGCCTTCTAGAGGGGTAAATTGGGCTCTCGTTTTGGGCTTATGTTTGGGGGATATCATTAAGAGCCGAGCCATTGATGTTGGGCCTACTCCTTAATCTCCTCTTAAGTCTGGCATTTGGGCTTGTGTTCTGGGCCTGCGCGCCTATTATTTTAAACTCAATCAATGGTCAAACTGCGATTGAATCGGTGATGTCATAAATATATAATTTATATTTTATTAAAATAAAAAATAATTTTAAATCAAATAAAAATATGTATAATTGAATATTAATAATACTTTTAAAATAATTATTATAAAATTATATTCATATTTTATGTCAAATAAGATACATATAATATTTAAATTTAGAATTTTGATATTGTTATAAATATTTTAATGAATGACCACGATATGAAGGTCAGCCTTTGGTTTCTTCTGTAACGGTATTCTCATTATAAATACCTATAAATAGGCTTTATGAAGAATGGAATAAAGATCATCCTAAGTTTCTTCTCCATCTCCTTCTCCTTATTTTATTTCTATTACACAGCTTAAGATTGCTCCAGTGACTCTCTGACGATAGCGGAGTTCGGACATTTGCAGGCTTCGCTCCATCCCAGTGCGCAACCCAAGTGCATTTGTTAGTGATTTGTTTTAAAAGTTTTCTATATGTACTTTGTTGCATCTAAGAGGTGAAGTTTGGATTTTTGATGGCGTTTATTTTAGTTTCTTGTTTGGTGATTGTTTTGTTATTATTTGTAGTCAAAACAATAAAAAGGAGATAACAAAACATCATGAGGATTGAACCGATGACTTTCTATTATACTATTGTTTACACTCTACCATTATACTACTTTTTCTTTTGTTATTTTATTCTATTTATAATTGGTATCATTTCCAAAAGCATTTGATGCCCATTTTCAATTTGACATAAATTCATTAGAATTCCATATTGTCGGCAATTATAGCTAACACTTCACACTTTGGTGAAGAATTCAATTTTGCCATCATTCGGATGAATTTTGCAAAACTCTTTGAATTCATGGAGAATTCACATTGGAATAATTCGGAAAATTTTTCCCTAACCCTTCGAAACTCTATGAGAATTTATTATTCGCAATAATTTAAAATAAAATTTACACATACTACTTTGAATTTGAAGAATTTTTACAAAACTATAATTCGAGGCAATAGGATTATTCTTTTTGGAGTTCTAAAAAAATTCTATATTTATTTATTTGTTCTTATTCATTGCGATGTTTTATTACAAATTTTATTATTTTTTGTTCCTTTATTTTGAGTCATGTCACAATCTCAAAATTAAATTTGTTGCCCTTGATATTTGTTGCCAAATACTTATCTGGATTTTAAACGGCTAAAATACACTTAGATGCTTCGAACTTGGGAGAAACCATCAAAGAAACTAATAGTGCATCCCTACAGGATCGCGCTAAAGCTTTAATTTTCCTTCGCCATCATCTTGATGAAAGTCTCAAGGCCAGATGCCTTCTGATGCAAAAGACTCATTGGTCCTCGACGAGTTTAAAAGGCGGAAATATGACCACCAAAAGCAGTATGCTCCCAAAGCAAGATATAATTGGCTGCACTTGAAACTTCAAGACTTTAAGTCTGTTAGCGAATACAATTTGACTTTATTTAAGATTAGTTCGCAGTTAAAGCTTTGCGGGGAGAACATCACTGATGAGGATATGCTCGAAAAAACTTTTACCACTTTTCATGCCTCTAATGTGCTCTTGCAGCAGCAATATAGAGAGCGTCGGTTTACTAAATATTCTGAATTGATTGCATGTCTCCTTGTGGTTGAAAAGAATAACGAGCTTTTACTTCAAAATCATCAATCTCGTCCTACAAGGTCTAAAGCATTTCCTGAAGCAAATGCTACTTTGCCTATCCCCAGTAGCGGATGGGAGACCGCGAAATGCGGGCTGACCATGGGAAAGGATGGGCGGCGTGGTGGTAGTCGAGGCGATGGCGTCGTGGCAATTCCGGACATCATAACGCGGATCCTTCAAAAATAGAAAGGCAATTCCAATCGAGCGAATCCTGACGACCAGCGGTATCTCAGCGCCAGCAGATAATACACATAGATGTGGCATGGGTCATTGGTCCGCGTACTGTCGTACGGCCAAACATTTGGTTGATCTCTACCAAGCCTCGATCAAAGACAAAGGCAGAATATTGAAGTCAATTTCATGATGATGATGGTGATGGTGGAGTGGATTTATTCACTTTGATGTTTACGATTTCTTTGAGGGGATCCTCTTGAGCTATATCCCATCTGCTTTGGTGATGGGCATGTCGGTCCCCGATTAGTTATTTTATTTATTTTCTTATGTAATTCCTTTTCCACACACCTTTCAATGTTTCAATAGTATTTGTTTTATTAATATCTAAACACCATTTATATATATATCTTTGAAGAAACATATGGATGCCTCTACCAAGCTTGACACCTCGGAGTCAAAATCCTTGGAGATGTTATGCGCGGGCGTGCTTTGCAACTCATTATATTCTCCATCAAAGAAGTATTTTACTTAATTAACGTGGCCTTCTAATGTTTCTACTATTCAGTCCTATCCAACCTAATTGAGGGCTCCGGTAGAGCCACTATTATTCTACCAGGTGGCACTATTCTCCACCTTCAAGATGCCCTTTATTCCACCTAATCCAAACGTAATTTACTTAGTTTTAAAGATATCCTCTAGAATGGATACCATCTAGAAACAATGAGCGATGAAACTCACGAATTTCTCACTCATTCTTTGTAACTCATGATGGCAAAAAATGTATTACGGAAAAGTGCAATCATTAGAATGTGGTTTATATCTCACCACCATTAACTTTGTTGGTCTTATGCGGTCGGGCACCGAGTTGTGCTGACCCGTCGTTCTATGGCATGAACGACTTGGTCATCCAGGCACCTCTATGCTTAGGCGTATACTTCACCGGTCCTAGCCGATACATTTTCTTGACTTCGCTTGGTCGCCTCATTCCAGTCATCTTGATTACAAGTGTCTTGCTTGTACTCGAGTTTATCACTCGACCTTCTTCCCCTGATGGTCGACACTCAAATTTCTAGAGTATTCAAAGGAGGCGTTGTGGATTCTCGACCCGACCTAGTGGACCCTTTAGATTTACTTCTATGGTTCTTGTTGTGCATACTCGTTGGTCTCATGTTTGCCTTCTTTCTACTAAGGAACCTTGCTTTATAAGGTTATTGCACAAATTATCAAACTCAGCACATTTTTCACGATCATCCTATTAAGATTGTAGTTTGGATAATACGGTGAATTTTCCTTCTCTGACTTTTCGCATGACTATTGCATGTCATGGGTATAGAGGTTGATATCCACATTGCTCATGCCATTACTCGGGAATGAGTGTTGGAGATCTTTCATTAAGCATTTGCAATGGATTGCTTCAGACATTACTCTTAAGAACCAAATTGCAACTATCACATAGGGCACTACGCATCTTGGTAATTTAATTCATCTTAGTCCTGATGGTCATGATTTTTCTCCTTTACAAATTGTTTGTAGGTCTCGACCAAAATGTCTTTCCCATTTCTGTGTCTTTGGTTGTGTAGTTTATGTCATTCCTCGAAACAACGTTAAATGGGTCTCAGCGTGGCCCGAGTATTTGCTGCAGGTTTCTTCTGCATCGATTATCCATTACCTTGAGCCTTTAATAGGGAATATTTTTACTGCCCGTTTTACGGATTGTCATTTTGATGAATTTGTTTTCCCGCCATTAAAGATGGTCAAATTCATTAAATGAAGTGGAATTACTTGAATACAATTCATCATTGTTGCATCTTGATCCTCGATTAAACAAATTAACTAGAAGTTCAAAGAATCATTCATTTACAAGATTCCATGTGACTACTCCACGTGATAAGCCACGATCCGAATAAAGTACTAAAGTCACATATTCCAGCCATTAATGCACTAGCACATATTGAGATCCCTATAGGGATTCCGAAATGCTTATAGCTGCAAAGCATTAATTCAAACCATATTTTTAAAATGTGAAGATCGATCGATTCAAAGATTCTTTCCCAAGGAAAAGAAAATCTAATGTTGGTTACTTCAGAGAGTACAATTTTACGAAATTGTTCCCGGGTTGTTCCTATTACAATACAAATTAACTCCCGTTTCTGAGCCAAACACATTACAAGGGTTAAAGGAATGCCTACAAGAGTAGCAATAACCCACCAATTATCTCCTATAAATGAAGAGATCTCTATAAATTATATGAATCAAGGAGAAATATGGGACTGTGACATACTTTGTCAACAATGCTTTTGCTTCCAAGTGGCTAAGGGCACCATGCAAAATAACGATGATCGGAGCCATAAATCAGAATGAATGTCGAAATCGATAAGGATTGGGAAACGGGCGAAGTACCAAGCAAACTGAATCGTTAGCTAAAATGGAGGTGTGTATTCACCGGGTGAGTTCCAACACCAAAATGTTAAGCTCATGATAAGGGATGGGTCTTTACAAAAAAAGAAATGAAAATAATGAAATCGTATTTATAAAGTCACTATTGCACAAGGTTTTTCACAAAGACCCAATATCAATTTATGAGGAGACATATTCACCCAAGAATGGATGCAATCACCTTTAGATATTTAATACACGCGCTTCAAGGACTAGAAATGCATTCATGATGCTACGTCACAACATATTTGTATGCAATCCATGATAGTGATGATATACATGAAAACTTCGAAGGATTTATATCATCTACAAAATTTCAAACCACGTGGTATGTATTCAATAAAGTTAAAACGCATCCTTGTATGGACTTAACAACGGTCGAATGTGGTGCCAACTGCTTGAGCACATAATTTAATAAAAAGGATATGTAAATAATTCAATCGCCCATGTGTATTTATCAAGAAATGTGTCAATTTGACAATGATGTTAAGAGGTGGGATGATTTGAATCTAATAGGACTCCTCAAGGGCTTCTTTAGAAACTCATAATTATTTAAAGAAGGAATTCGAGATGAAAGATCTGTGTAAGACTAGATATTGCCTCTAATTTGTGATTAATATTTTTCAAATGGCATTTTGTCCATCAATCAACATACATTGAAAAAGTCCCTTAAGCGCTTTTGAGACATGGACAGTTTCCATCCCCTTAACTTCCCTATGGTTGTAAGATCCCTCAAGTGGATAAAGACCCATTTTGCCCCAAAGAAGAGAATGAGAAACTCCTCGTCCGTAGTACCCATACTAAGTGCAATTGGAGAATTAATGTATCTTGCAATCAGATAAGGCCGTATATAGCCTTTTCGGGCAGAACTGTCAAAAGAGAGAGTCACTTACTCTAGGCATTGGAACGGAGTAAAACATTTGTCGAGATACCTTTGTGGAACAAGGATAGGCCTTTAATTCCAAAGTACCAAAACCGCAGTTACTGGGTTATACCGATGCATACCTTTCGGATCCCCATAAGGCTCGATCACAATCAGGATATGTATTTACTTGTATGATATCGTTGTCTCGAGATCCTCGTTACTAAACCATGGTGGCAACCTCCTCCAATCATTCGTAGCTATTATCAATACATGAGGCAAGCAGGAGTGTAATGTGGTTAAGATCCATGATTCAACATATTCGTGACTCTATGGTCTTTTCCTATTTCAAACACAACAAAGCATCATTATATGAAGATAATAACGCCTCGTATTGCATAACCTCAAAGTGACATATATATCAAAGGAGACCGAACCAAGCATATTTCTCCAAAGTTCTTCACACTTATGAGCTTCAAAACAATGGTGAGATTGATATACAACAAATTCAAATTATGATAATCCCGCAGATTTATTCACTAAGGCATTAATGCACGCTACCTTCAAGAAATTTCACTTCTAAATTGGAATGAGGAGGCTCAAAGATTCCAAATCGGTATATTACACATCAGGGGAAGTCTTGAATACTCAAGGTGTAATCAGATTTTTTCCTTCACTAGGTTTTCAGTCCTATCAGTTTTCTAGTAGCGTTTTTAATGAGACGTTTATACTTTCAAAGTACATGTACTCTTTTTCCCTCACTAGGTTTTGTCCCACCTGTAGCTTTTCCTAAGAAGGTTTTATCGGCACGTTCTTCTACGCACTACGCTCGCTTGGGCTTATAAATATTTTAATGAATGACCATCATTATGAAAGTCCTTTGGTTTTCTCACTGTGAAACTTAATCTTCATTATAAGCCTATAAATAGGCCTTATCAAGAGTGGAATAAAGATCATCCTAAGTTTTCTTCTCCATCTCCTTCTCCTTATTTTATTTCTATTACAACATATATATATTATAACTTTGTCAACATTAATAAATCTGAATCGTGCGGCAGGTGGTTAGCTTTTTGCCTTATAACCTTAAAGTCAAAGGTTCAATTTACATTGTTGTTTTTTCGTTATATTAAAGCCGTTTGTTTTTCATACTTTTTGATGCTCCTGCCTTGGAAAGGATAGCTTGACAGGTTTAAGTGGCTGGCTTATGGTCGCTTATTTTGCTAAAAGAGTTGAACCGTTCAATTTTGTCTAAGCAACCCGATTTATCCGATTTCACAGGCTAACAGGCGTGCGGTTCAACGCCGATTCATTTGGAAAAAGTGGTTCTTGAATCGAATAAGAAAAGGACCGGTTTAAAACACTGGTCAATACACCAAGCCGATCAAATAACACAATTGTTGCAACACATGTTTGACGTCATTATAAGAATGAATCTTGCAACGGAGCAGGTTTTATTTTCAGAGCTTTGTTCTAAAATAATCTTTTTTTGGAAAAGAATTCCTAAAATAATACGTGATTTAATAAAATATCCAAACTAAGTCTTTCATTTCCATGTCATCAAAAATAACAATTGATAACTATAGTTTTAAAAATTTTTAAACAGTTAAAATCATAATCGGTGAGTATAATTTTAAGTTGAAAGTTAAAACTGTGGTTCGTGATTACAATTTGAAAATTTTTTAAATAACTAAAACCGTATTTACTAACTACGATTTTAACTTTAAGCCTAAAGTTATAGTCACCAACTACTAATTTTAGCTATTTAAAAAAAATTAAAACAATAATCATCAATTACAATTTTGGGATATGACAAGGAGGTATTAATTTGAGTATTATTTTGGAACATATTTTGGGACATCACTTTTATTTCCATGCAAAACTATAAAGGAAATTAACGATTAATTAGGGAAAAGAAACATGCAGGTACAAAAAACAAGAAACGCATAGCACAGTACAATGTGGAGAAGGATATATATGAAAATAAGGCATATAGTTTGTCTAAGCAAGTTTGTGCACATCTTGACTTAACCATAGGATGACCTTGAAGTTAAGGTTAGGACAAATCTTTAAGTGACACTAGGGGACTAGAACTTTATTGGAGTGCAAACCCAACAATGGACTAACTGTGCTAAGTTCCTATCCCTTGACTCACTCAACGAAATGGTGTAAATTATTGTAAGAAGAACCACCTTCTTTAACACTTAACAGGATTGATTCCTTGAGATGTAAAGCCCTGGGCTTAAAAGTATTGTCACAAAGCAATTGCTCGACCTTTTTTCTAACCTCATCCCCGGTTGACGATCCCAGTTTCATCATCCAGATTAAACCCCAACCCCACAAAACAAAATAAATGCAGTTTTTTGGTTTTTGCTAGTACCTTAGAATATCGAGTAAGGAAGATTAATGCAGCTTTTCCAATAAAACAAAATATTTGACTAGTACATGTGAATATGAGTTTTGGAATTTTCTAGTTATTTAAATCACATACATGGATCAAATACGTGTTTTATCTGGAAAATATATTTCAGAATGTATTTGGTAAAGATTGAAAGTTATGAAGATATACTTTTGTATTTTTGTGAAATTGAAAACATAAAGAAATATTTGATTTTGGTTTATATGGCCCATGTCAATGAGTATAAACTTGACAAATATGACTCCTGTCACTGGGTATAAATTAACTTGACAAATACGACCCCAGTCAATGGGTATAAACTTGACAAACAAGGCCTCTGTCAATAGGTATAAACTTGACAAATATAACCCCTATCAATGGGTATAAATTTGATAAATATGGCCTTAGTCAATGGGTATAAACTTGACAAATACGACCCCAGTCAATGGGTTATAGCAGTTGACAAAATGGCCCTCGTCAACGGGTTAGAATAGTTGACATTTTATTTGAAACAAATACTTATGAGAATCATGAGTATATGTTTTTTTGAAAAATTGGTGGATTTGACTATGATATGGAATTGTTTGAGAAATAGAAAATATGATGAACATAGGTTTGAAATATATTTATCTCTTACTTTCTTGTATTCAAGGATTTTATGGGATTTTCAAGGAAAAGAAAAATATGTTATATCTCCAATTTTGAGAATTTTAAGGTACTTGACCCATGAAATCAGATAAAATTCTTTATTAGCTTTTAGCTCACTCTATTATCGATCATTTTCGCCACTACACCTTAGCAGGAGTGATGGGGCAGGGCGGGATGAGTTGAGAAATATTTTGAATTAGTATCTTGTTGGAGGACTTAAGATTATTGGATTACATTGTTGTTTTGGAATTGAATGTTTGTAAACTTTCATTTTGAGGATTTATGTTGTCAGAATGTTATGTTTTGAGATTAATAGTTTTAAAGAATTTATCTTGTTGGAAGATGTTAGCTTAATTATATATATATTGTTATACTTTAAGGAAGAGTTCATGTCATTGGAAATTATTATTCTTATGAAGTAGTTAAAATTTTGTGAGCATATTTAGAATAAACATGATTCATAAGTAAGAATTTTGGTGTCATTTACAAGTGGTTTATCATATTTGTGAATTGACACACACAAATTCTTGGGCTCATACTGGTGTTACAGAATGGTATCAGAACATAAAGATATGATCTTGTAGACTATTAGAGTAGATGGGTTGGGTTAGATTGAGTGACGAGAATTATTTGTTATTACTATTATTATTATTTTTTTGTATATGCAATTAGTTTCATTGAAGAACTACTTTCGTATATTCCTATTGTTTTTTTCTGATATGTCTTGAGATGATAGGTAGCTATGCCTCCAAGGTGCACCATTTCTTCTCGCGGTAGTGAGGCATCAAGAAATAATGCAACTTCTAGAACTCCTAAAAACCCAAATATCCCTCCTAAGTTCACTTAACAAGTGGAGGCACCTCCTCCAACAATTGAAGGAATAGCTCAGATGCTAAGTAATTAGGAGAGATTGATTGAGATTCAAACTTGTGCTGCAGAAATTCAAGTTCAAGCTACTAAAGCACATGCTCATGTTTTTAAGAGTCAAATACAAGGCCAGTCATCTATGACTAGTGGGAGAACCTTCGAGCAATTTAAGAAGTTGAACCCTCTTGCTTTTAAAGGAGAGTCTGATCCAATAGTGGCGGAATCATGGACTCTTAATCTTGAAAAGTACTTTGATGTTTTGAACTGCTCTGAGACGCAAAAAGTTGTGTTTGCTACTTTTATGCTTGGTGGTGAGGCGGAACATTGGTGAATGATGGAGAAAAGGATTTTGGGGAATGAGGAACCATTAGTATGGGATAAGTTTAAAAAAGTATTCTTTAAAAAATACTTCCCAAGGAGTGTGCGCCACCAAAAGGAATTCGAGTTCATACAGTTAAGACAGAGCAATATGACAGTTGTGGAGTATGAGACTAAGTTCACTCAGTTGTCCCGTTTTACCTCTGACCTTGTATTTACTGAGGAACGAAAAGCTTTTCGTTTTCAAGAAGGTTTGAGTCCATTTTTGAAGGATAAGCTCTCCCTTAATAGAAACCTATTCAGAAGTGATAGAGAGTGCCCTCATAGCTGAAAGAAGAGCCAAAGAACTCCAATGGTATAGGGAGTAACACAAGAATGGTAGATCTGGTTATCCTCAAGGTGTTCAAACACAAAAAAGGCTAAGTACTTCACGAGATAAGGCTGTCAAACCAACTCACGAAGTAGGGAAAAACAAGGTCACTCCATGTGGTAAGTACGACAAGCAACATGGTGGTACTATGTGCTACAAAGAGATTGGTGCATGCTTTAATTGTGGTGAATGTGGTCATTTTGTTCAAGATTGCCCACGAACAAAGGATTATGAAGCACAGAAACCAGATGATGGAAAGCCTAAGCCAAGGACACAAGGGAGAGTGTTTGCCATGACAAACAAAGATGCTCAAGCCTCACCAGAGGTTGTCACAGGTATTATTTAGTTTCATTCCTAACCAATTAGAGCGCTTATTGATCCAGGAGCTACCCATTCTTTTATTTATGCTTCTCTTATTGATTTGTTGGGCTTATCTAATAGCTTGCTACAATTTGATATGCTTGTCTCTACGCTAATTGGGAAATCCTTTTTGGCTACTGGAGTTGTTAAGAATGATAGTATTGTGTTTGAGGGGTAGAGAACTGCATGTGGACTTGATATTGTTTCACCATATGATTTGATATCATACTGAATGGATTGACTACAACTCACCATGCCCTAAATTTGGATTGTTTCTGGACAAGAGGGTAACCTTGCATATTTCGGGACAACTTGAATTTTGTTTTGAAGGGAGCTCTAGCGATACTCCTGTTCAATTGATTTCCAAAGTTGAAGGCTTTTCCAAAATTTTCCTACCATTTACTAGACTCACTCAAAAGAATGCCAAGTTTGTGTGGAATAAGGAGTGTCAAAGCAGTTTTGAAGAATCGAAGAAGAAGTTGATATCCGCTCCAGTGTTGACTATTCCGTCTAGTTCAGGAGGATTTGTTGTTTATAGTGATGCATAACGTCAAGGTTTGGGTTGTGTACTCATGTAACATGGGAAAGTGGTGGCATATGCCTCCACGCAATTGAAGTTATATGAGCAAAATTACCCCACTCACAACTTAGAGTTGGCAACTATGGTTTTTTCACTTAAGATTTGGAGACATTACTTATATGGTGAGACATGTGAGATTTGAGCGCACCACAAAAGTTCAAAGATGATTCTCCCAAAAGGAGTTAAATATGAGACATAGAAGGTGGATTGAACTCCTTAAAGACTATGGTTGTAGCATTTTATATCATCCCGGTAAGGCAAATGTAGTTGTTGATTCCTTGAGCATAAAGTCATGTGGATCTATGTCAACTTTGAAATCAAAGCTTGCTCAGTTGTTTTTTGATTTAAAGGCCTTACAAGCTCAATTTCAAGTTTATGGACCTAGAGTTTTATTGACTAATTTTAATGTGCAACCAGACCTAATTGGGAAGATTAAGTCTTCACAAAAGGATGATCTAGAGTTAGTAGCCATCATGGATAAGGTGGGAAATGGGGACAAATATGATTTTGTATTGACGAATGATGATACTTTGAAGTTCAAGAATAGGTTGTGTATTCCTCACGTTGGGGGATTGAGAAGATAACTCTTAAAAGATTTTCGTAACTCTAGATTTATAGTTATCCTGGTGGAATGAAGATGTATAACGATATGAAGCAATTGTATTGGTGCCCTGGACTAAAACCTGATATTGCGGAGTTTATAACACAATGTTTAGTTTGCCAACAAGTGAAAGCTGAGCATCAATGACCTGGGGGAAAGCTACAACCCCTTTCTATTCTTGAGTGGAAGTGGGAGAATATTACCATGGATTTTGTTTCAAGGTTACCTAAATCCTTAGGAGGTAATGATGCAATGTGGGTGATGGTTGATAGATTGACAAAGTCAGCTCACTTCTTACCAATCCAAACTACCTTTACATTGGATAAGTTAAATTCTCAGATGTTAAAGAGATTGTTGCACTACAGGCATACCGCATCCAAAGGTTTTAGATAAGGACACCCGTTTTACTTCCAAGTTTTGGAGGAGCCTACAAAATGCTCTTGAACTCAACTAAACTTTTTAGTAATCGGGTTCACCCACGCATGCATGGTCAATCATAAAGGGTTGCTTAGATTTCGAGGTAGTCAAAGATCATATAAACCTTGGTGAATTTGTTTATGATAATAACTTTCAAACAAGTATTAGGATGGCACCACATGAGACCCTTTATAAGGGGTGGAAATGGTGATATCCAATTTGTCAGATGATGTGGGCGAAGGAAACTTATGGGTCCGTGACGGCTTAAGAACTGCATAAAAGATTCAAATGACACGGAAAGGTCAAAACAACAATAAAGCTTCGACAGAAAGCTATGTTGACAACAAGAAGCGAGAATTGGAATTTCAAGTGGGTGATCATGTCTTCCTAAAGGAGTCGCTAATGAAAAATGTAATGAGATTTAGGAAGAAAGGAAAGCTTAGTCCCAAGTATGTAGACCATTTGAAGTGCTTGAGAAGGTCAGCCTTAGCATATGTGAGTGGCATTGCCCCCAAAGTTGGAAAAAATCCATAATGTGTTTCATGTGTCATCATTAAGGAAATATGTTTATGATGCATCTCATGTGGTGGAGATTGAACCAATTTAGTTGGATGAGGATTTGGCTTATGATGAATATCATATTCGGATTGTCAATACTATGGACAAGGTCCTTCGTAGAGCAATTGTTAAATTAGTAAAAGTTCAACGGAGTAACCATGAAGAACGAGAAGCAACATGAGAGTTGGAAAGCGAGTTAAAGGAGAAGCACTCGAACCTGTTTTATAATCTAGGTATGTCAAGTTTAGAGGACTAAACTTCTTATAAGAAGGGGAAGATGTAATACCCATAATTTAAAAAAAAACAAAAAAATAAAAAGGGAAATAAGAGGGGTTGTTTTGCAATTTCTCAAAGTTGGAAGGAGCTCTTAACTAATATAAGAATGTTTTGCTAAAATGGGGTTTTCCTACACAATCCTAACATTCTTCATCATTTTTTTTCTCTTTCAAGGAGAGGAGAGATGAGCTAGGGTTTCTAAGAGAGGGACTTCAAGCTTCAAGAAACATCAATCCCAAGTAAGTATCATTTTCCCCTCTTGATTCTTAGTAGTTAGAGTTTTCAAATGTTTAGATTTGCAAGCCTAGGGCTTTCTAAAACTTGAAAATATGAAACCCTAGAAATGATTAGAATTGAAAGTTCAATATGACTTACCAACCTAACCAAGAGGAGAGGGGAGGGGTTGTGAATTGGTTTTCTCAAAAACTTTTTACACAACAACACAAATATTCAATTTAATGCAATAACAATAAAGCAAAGAGATAAGGATAGAGAAAGCAAAACCGTATTTAGTGGTTCGGCACACCCGTTTACGCCCAATTTCTCCTCTACCTTCAACCGGTGAGGGTTCCACTAGTGGCAAGCTCCAACCCGAGCTTCTTTCTTTATACTTGGATTATGGCTCCAATGGGCACCTCTTCAATCTATATGATAAGCATGAATTTTATGGTATTTTTATATCCATTTTTTTGCATGATTTTTGATGTTGAATATTCGTTTTAATGCAAATTATGGGTACTTCACCAAATTTAGTGTTTTTGTAGGAATATAACAAAAAAAAATAAAACAGCAAGAAAAGAAGAAAAAGGTGATCAAAAGAACAAAGTCAAAGGAGATTGTCGTTGTAGTCACGATCGGTGACCAAAGTCGCGACATCGACTAAGGAATGTCATGACATTATATCAGAGTCACGACATCGCATATTCATTATCGCGACATCATCTCAAAGTCACGACATCAAATATGATCTAAAGCCACTCCTGACTCGAGTCGCAACATCGGAATCGTGAGTCACGGCATTACCGAAGGCATTGAACATAAGGAGCGGGAGTCGCGGATACGAGAATTTGACACCAAACTGCTAGAGTCGCTGATCGGGACGAGGCTACAACATTGAAGACCAAATTGCAGAGTCGCGACATCAGAATGAGGCTGCAACATTGAAGACTAAACTTCGCTGCAGTCATGGTTAATCTATAGAGTCGCGACATTGTATGGACATGCAAAATGCAGAATCACGACACCAAAAGTTGATCCACGACATCACATCAAAGAAGGTCAAGACATCGACATGACTAGGTAGATTTTGGGCCGAGGTCCGTATCTTTCGCTCTTTAGGCCTAATCATTGGGGCCTATAAATAGAAGCTCCTAAGGTGGAGTGTGGTAGTTCTTCTAGGGATAGGAACTTCCGAATTTCTCAAAATCGGAAGAGTAGCTTAAGCTTTTTGTATATAATTTTATTTTTATTTTCTTATTTTTTTATTTTCATTTTTCATTTTTTAGATTAGAGTATTGGATATGAGCTTAAATTTTGAGTTGGAACGTTGTAAATCAAGCTTCATTTATGTCTGAACTTAAGTGGAATCTGAAGTCATTTATGGAATTCATTTTATTCAGTTTTGATTACAGTTTCAATGAATTTGTTTGATCAACTAGTCATTGTTAATTATGATCCATTTATGGAAGGCTAAGCTCCATCTGGGAAGGAATTGGTGTTTTGGTTACCATTTTGCATATTAATATTTTTTTTTTATTGTGTTTAAGAAAATTGTTTTCTTGATTCATGCATGAGTGGGCATTCTGGCATATTTTAATGTGATTATTTGTGTTTGTGTATGGATGGATGAGGGTCATTAATTATATGGTGTTTTTGGGTTAGGGCTTTCTTATTTTCCTAGATTCGGGTGTTTCATTAATGGCATAGGATTTTGTAATTTTTTTGTATTATCATGGACCGAATTACACAACGGGCTCGACATGAAGATATGTTTTGGGAATTATGTAATTTCAAGAAGCCCATTATGTAATTTAAATATTTTTTCCATTATTTTTCAAAGGTTGTACTATTAGAAATACCCAAGACACTGCCCGCTTATTTATTTATTTACTTTATGTTATCAAATGTATGAGATGCAATTCGACTAACATGCCCATGCATATAACATGTCATATGAATGCCTACACTATATTGTATCATGTATACCATCCTTTAGAAACATGTTCTACTAGGAATGTTTGTTTATTTGTCATCAATAATTAATTAAATAATGGATATAGTTTAATAGTTAAACTTGGTAATTTCCAATTTAATTTAATTTGGCCATACACAGTTAGGCCCGCTTAACCTAAATTATTCAATTTTAATAAAATGATTGATTTTGTTAAAGGATGGTAATAAAACAATAGGCCCAAATATGTTCGACTTAAAGTTAGTTAATTAGGCCCTTTCACTATAGAGCTAGGGTTTACCTAAACCGGTTAGCCCAATTGGGATTGAACTCTATACGCCTCTATTTAATTCTAATAGAATTAGATTCTGTCACCTAGTACTTCAATTACATAGATATAATAATTTGCTAGGGATTATAAAACATATGATGTTTTATAACTAGAAAACACATAAGTTTAAAATATTGAGGGAGAAGGGCATGTGACAATGTGCCCTACTTGCTTCCATCGCTAGTCCAACACCGTGAGGTTTTAGGTGGCCTAGTGACGCCTTGATTACGCCCTCCTACGAGGGTGTCCACTGGCTAATATCATCGTTGCACTTCCTACACAGGTTTGATGTATTCCAAGATTGACCTACCCTCACGGCGCAATCTCGGGTTGTTGTTAGAACCTCGAAACTATGGGTCACACTTCAAGAAGATACAATTAACTGTTGGTTCTGTATCTTGACCTAAATAAAGGTAGTTAATAAACGAGGGAAAATATGAGATATTTGAGTCTCATTTTTTAATTTGAGATAGTCTCAAATTTAATTTATAATTAGTATGACCTAATTTACTACGGATATTAATCAGAGGTTAACTTACCTTGGATTAGTATTTTTGTTTTATGTGTTTTAATTTCTATGCATTCATGCATCACGCTACTTTTATTCCAAAATATATTTGATGCTTTCCGTCGCATGTAATAAATATTGCTTTTATTTAATTTCGCATGTCTCGCTAAACCCTATAATTGCTTTACTCACAATGAATCCTTAACCATTATATAATTTTGTAAAGTGGAGGTAATGTTAATATCGTGTTAGTCCGGGCGAGAACAATAGATTTGTTCTCACATCAGGAATGTCCCCGCAGAACCCGCAGCCAATGCCGCCGTAGTACGAGAACCATATGAACGTTTAATTCAAGCAATAACAAAGCCCGGGCTTATATGCTAGCCAGCATGTCAGACGTGCTTAGGCTAAAACATGAGAGGATGGAAACTGCCATTGAGATTATGGATTCCCTCCAAAACATGTTCAGGAAACAATCCGAATAGTCGCATCATGAAGCTACTAGAAAGTACATGAACGCGAAGATGAGTAAAGGTACTCATGTTCGTGACCATGTTCTGAACATGGCTAATTATATAAATGAGGCAGACAAGATCGTGGCCATAATATGAGCGCACCCAAGTGAGTATAATAATCGGATTCACTACTCCCGATTTCCTTCAATTCACAAGAACTATAAAGAGTGAATAAGCCGGGCTACAATGTAACCCACCGAATGAATTGCAAACTTTCGAGGCCATCTCAAGACAAGGACTCAAAAGGTCAAGCAAATGTCATTAAAACTATACCTCATCCTCTCTTCTAACAATAAGAAGAAGAGGAAGAACAATAAGGGTGCCTCTCGCAGAAGACCAAAGAAGAAGCAGTCGGCCTCCCAAAAGCAAGCGATACAGTTAAGTGGCTCCAAAGAAAAGAAACCCAAAGGAAAATGTTTCCACTCATGAGTCGATGGGCATCGAAGAGAAATCAGAATAAGTATCTCTCCGAATCAAGGAAAAAGAAAGGTAAATTTGATTTGATCGGGGTTTTGTAGCCACTTAGTGGTGCTGATAGTCAATCCCGGGATAATCGATTAAGGGTCCACTAACCATATTTGTTCTTTCTTGCATGCTTAGTTCTCAAGGGAGCTTGTTGATGGGGAGTGCCTGGATGGTAGTTCTAAATAATGATTTGCTCAGTCAGAAATGGAGTCGTCAGCTTAGAATTAGGGAATAAATTTTGTTTCAATAATGTTTATTGCATTCCCTGATTCAGAGAAATTTGATTTCGCTAAGTTGTATGAAACAATTGTTTATCAAGCCATTTTATAATAATCGATTGTTATTTGTGAATGATTTAAAACATTTGTCATGCAAATAATGAAATGGGCTTTACATTTTAAGGCTAACAAACGAACGCTCCTTAACAATTTAACTATTTGTGAGTAGAACATCCTAAGCCTAAGAAGCAAAAAGATTCTTGATAATGATGACACGTACCTATGGCACCTAAGGGTTAGGACATATAAGCTTGATGGATTAATGATCGGGTAAAGCATGGTCCCTTAAAAGAGCTAAAGTTGGCAATCTTCCAAATTCAGAACTCCGCCCGAAGGCAAAATGACTAAGAGATCTTTTCAAGAAAGGGCTTTAGGCAAAGGAATCCATTTCTGAATTTGTACATTCAGATGTCCGCGACCTCTCAATGTCCAAGCTAGGCGGTTATGAATACTTCGGCCACTTTCATTGATCATCATTCTAGGTAATGAGTATGTTTACCTAATGCAAAGGAACCAAAATTTTGGAAAGTTTAAAGAATTTCCTAATTTAGTCAAAGATAACAAATAAATCATTATTGTGCCTTCGATCGGATCGAGGAGGTGAATACCTTGATACAGAGTTCAAGGATCACCTAATCGAAAGCATGGTATCAGATCCCAAATTTCACAACACCCGAACGCCTACAACAGAACGGGGCGTGGCGTAGCATGAAATCGAACAATTTCGACATGGTTAGGTCTATGATGAGCTACTCCTCATTGCCACTATCATTCTGAGGATATGCACTGCAAACTGCAGTCTACATTTTGAATGTAGTTCCCTCTAAGTCTATCCAACACACACCCTTAGAGTTATGGAGTGGTCGTAAACCCAGTTTACGTCATATCCGTATATGGGGGTGTACAGCACACGTGCTGAAAGGAAAGACTGGGAAGCTAGAACCGCGAACAAAAGTATGTCTGTTTGTTGGTTACCCTAAAGGCACGAGGGGAGGTTTGTTCTACAGTCCTCAAGATAAGAAAGTATTTGTATCGACGAATGCTACCTTTCTTGAAAATGACTACATGGCAAACTTCAAACCTCGAAGTAAGGTTGTACTAGAGGAATTACAATCTGATCAGATCGCACTACCGACGCAACCGCATCGGGGGAATCAACAAAGAGAATTACAGATCCTATACAGATGTCATCAGACCCTCGACGTAGCGGAGGGGTTTCCTAAACAACCACCCGCCACACAAATGTGAAGCAAATGTTGTCAGAACCGATACTAGTGATGACGATCCATCATTATACAAGCATGATGGATGATCCTGATAAGGACAAATGGCTACCACCATGGAACAAGAAATGGAATCTATGTATTCCACTCAGTCTGAACTCAGAGATCTCTGAGTCGTACCAGGGCCCATGGGTGCAAATGGATCTATAAGAAAAAGAGAGGTGTGGATGGGAAAGTGGAGACTTTCAGCACTACTTAAGACAAGGCTATACACAAAAGGAGGAGTCGACAGAAGAGACTTTTTCCCCCCGTAGCTATGCTTAAATCCATTCGCATCCTTCTTCCATCGCACCGCCTCGATTATGAGATATGGCAAATGGACGCTCAAGACAACCTTTTGAATGGTTATCTCTGATGAAAGCATTTATATGATGCAAACTGTAGGGTTTCATAGTCAAGGCCAAGAGCAGAAGTTCGTGAAGCCGCTTTAGGTCCATTTACGGGCTTAAGCAAGCTTCAAGGTCTTGTAACCTAAGGTTTGATTTAGACGATCAAAACCTTCGGCTCGAAAGCAAAATGTTGATGAACCTCAGGTCTACAAGTACACCACAAGCCAAAGTAGTCTTTGGTGTCAGACGATGATATCCTACTCATTGGGAATGATATAGGATTATTGTCTGACGTAAAGAAATGGCTAGTCGAAAAGTTTCAAATGAAAGATTTAGGACAAGCGAGTTATGTACTTGGGATCCAAATCATAAGGGATCGCAAGAACAGACTCCTGGCACTGTCTCAAGCATCTTATATTGATAAGGTGCTGGCTCGGTTTTCGATGCAGAATTCCAAGAAGGGTCAACTACCGACCCGACATGGAATTGTCCTCTCTAAGGAGCAGTGTCCTACGACACCTCAGGTGGAAGAGGACATGAGACTGGTTCCTTACTTCTCAAGAAAGGCACTTACGCCATGTCGTGGTACAAGACGATAGGAATTGTCACCATACTAATCCAACCTTGGGGTCATGACCGATCGCGGTAGCTACATTCTTAAGTACCTTAGAGAACGAAACTATATGTTGATTTATCTGTGCCGACCGAATCCCATAGGATATACCGACTTCGACTTCATGTCGACAAGGACAATAAAGTCGATCACCGGGAAGTCAAGATTCACTTTCGTGGAGTCGTGGTATGGAGAAGTGAGTCAAAATCAATCCAAAGATCGCAGATTCTACCATGGAATAACATAGCTGGCCAGAAGCAATAAAGAATGGGCCTGCCTGGCGAAGTTCTTTACGTATCCGAAGTTGTTCCAAATATGGATAAACCCATAGTACTTTACTGTGACAACAGTGGGGCTATGGCAAACTCCAAAGAACCAAGGAGTCACAAGAGAGGGAAACATATGTAGAGGAAGTATCATCTCGATTAAAGAGATCAGGCACCACAGGTGACGTGGGTCATATGAAGATAGCATCAAGCACAACCTCAGGGATCCGTCTCACCAAGACGCACCAGAAATCGCTTCGAGGGTCACTTATCTCGAGATGGGTTTAAGACATGTCTCACATGCTTAGAGCAAGTGGGAGATTGTTGTGATAGTGCCTCAGAAGCATGAATTTGTATTTATGTTTTTATGAAATTAATAAAAGTGTCGTATTTATTACATTTAACTTATTTTGTGCATAATGAATGAATGAAACGCTGTAAAATCCCAGATTTATTAATGTAACTATAACCTCATGTATAAATAAATATACACCGAGAGGATCGAAGTTGCGGATTATAATCAAATTGTCCGTAATAAATTAATTCAGCCTGGGATCTTCAAACAACATTACCGGGCGGTCCGCTATCATCGAGAATGAAGTGACTTTAATCCGGTCACTAATGTGGCGACATTAAAGTGGGAGGCTCCATATATAATAAGATTATATAGGACAGATCTAAGGCGCAACAATTCTTTAAATACCGTTTGTCTCAAAGAATCTCAAACAAAGACCGCTAGATGATCATATGCAGATCGCCTCAACTCGAGTAGTCATAGACTTTTGTTTATGCCAACTGGCCTTTGAGTCACGTTAAAGCCTGTTATGGAATGGGCCCAATACTTGTGTCTTGGAGGCCCATTGATGTATGCAACTGGAATGTGAACTATAGACATGGAATCAACCCTTCCTATGGAAGTCGACAAATTGGTTCCTTAAGTGTCAGTTCGAACTCGAATATTGAAGGTTTCTAATTTATAACAAAGTTTTATAAATTAACCGCTCACTAATGGATTAATGGAACTAAGGATCAAGATATAATTAGAGGCAAAACTAATTTCACCCGAACAAGGCAATCACTTCTCGAGGATAGAACTCATGTAAATACTGGAATCAATGGACACTTAAATTTCCGAGTAAAATCGAGCATCGTATGACAAGAGTTCAATTTCAAGTTTTTGAAGGAATAACTATGAAATTAATAAATTAAAATGATCGACAAAGTATTTAATTAATTATTGAATTTATCGGAGTTGAAATTACTGTGTCCATGGGTCCCAATTCCACCTCCTATATTACTAAGCAATGAATTCCATTCATGATTTGGAATAAATTTTGCACTCTATGATCAAGGCTTGGAAAATAATTAATATCGATTTATAGATTACAAGTAATAAGTAGGACTCAAGTATAAATTAATATTGACAATATAGATTACAAGTAATAAGTAGGATCATATAAATTAATAATCGAGCGCTTACAGACAGGAGTAATCGCACGACTGCTTCATATTAATCAAGACCGATGGGGAAAATTTGCAACATCCAAATTGGTTGGATATTTATGCAATTAGGTTTGATTATAAATAAGAAACCCTTGCCCCAATGAAAAAAAAAAAGGAGAGAAAAAAAAAAGGTTTTTTCCAAATCCTAGTCTCCTAGAGAGTCTCTTCCCCTTAGAGATCCTCGCCATGTGTTGAGTACTAAGGTAGATCTAGTAGTAAAAACTAGAGTGTACGTTCTAGATCTCGAATCGTTATACCTACACACCTCAAGGAAGGAGGGCGGAATTGAAGACCTCGTGCAAGGAGTTGCTTCAACCCTACTAAATAACAACCTTATAACAATAATGTATAGATATGATCTTCACTTGATATTAATATGTATTTGACGGGTTCCACGAAATAAGATTTTCTCGGAAAAAATTTAAAACCTAATCCGCTATGTTTGTTTTTATTTCCATCATGTTGTGGGATTGAGTATTGGATTGATTTAATTGATATTGTTCCAGTAGTGAATTGTTCTAAGTAGCAATAGATCATACCTAAAAAGAGTTGTATCAGTGCGCTGATTTCCAAGATCCCTCTAAGTGACATAGAGATGGATTACTTGAGAGCAGAGATCATTAACTTAGGGGTATGCTAGGCTGATATCTTTAGAATTAATGCACTCCAAGTATCACTTGTTGAATCATTAGTGATGTTCTAACCTCTGACTTCAAGGTTCCTTTCTGGGTAATAGTAGAAGTGTGTTCCCGAGGCATAAGAACCATTTGTTGATTTGCTCATTTAATACTTAGAGGTTTCGTCTCAGTTTGGTAGAATAATCTTGATCTTGTGTTAGCAAAGATTCTAATCAAGGAGAGAGAGAGAGAGTATTCTAATTGAATTGCAGATTGAGATGTAAATTAAATTGAAGGAGGTCAGGTTATCCCGCGATGGGGCAAGCACTTCACCGAAATGGTTATGAAGTACTGGTTTAGGAAAAACAACTAGATCTCAAAAGAGGATCAACCAAAAGTAAATGTTTAGGACCCATTGATCCTGGGTTTAGGAATATGGTAATCAAAGATAATGTATGTTGTCATGAGGTATTCCAAGGCTATACTATTCTGCTCTTGGACAAATCCAGAATTCAAGTTCATGACTATATTGTTATTGAACCTTATGCAATTTGATGATCAAAATAGTGGTCCCCTTTCTAGTGTTATTTCAACTCAGTGAAACCCTCTAATCTATTTAGTTTTAATTATTCTTTTTCATTAAAGAACAATATAGAAAAATTCTTTCATTCATTTAGGCTAGTTAATCCAATCTTTAAGTTATAAGTTCAATAGTAATTATCTGAAAGTAGTAGGATACTTTGATCTTTTAAATTACCTCACTAATCCCTGCGGGAATGATATGGACTTATAATCCAATTTTATTACTTGTATGACCTATGCAATTTCGTAGTTTTAGACCAAACTAAAATTTCGTGATATTATAAGCAAATAGTAGAAATCTGCCCATCAAATTTCGTCTCAACAAGTTTTCGCATTGATGCCGGGATCACTCAGTCTTTGGAAGTAGTGTCGTAAATCTGGTTTTGCTACAAAAAGATAAGTTTTTAAGGCCACACGGGATTATGAAAAGTAGTCTGAGGTAGCAAAGTCAGAATTACACGCTGTCTAAACAAGTTTTGCCACTGCCAGGATTATGGAAAGTAGTCTTGGGTAGCAGCATCGAATTTGGGTTAACATTTTTGTCTAAACAATTTTTGGTGTCGCTGTCGAGATTATGAAAGTAGTCTGGGTATAATGTCAGAATATGGTTCACGCTTGGTCTAAAATTAATTCATGTCGCTCGCGAGGATTGAAGAAGTATTTAAGGATCAATATTCCAGACAAAAAGAAAATTTCTAATTTGGACATTTTTATCTTTTTATCAACACTTTTTAAGAAGAAAATACAAATTTAGTTTTAACTAAAGTAGTGGATTCATGTCTTCAGGCTAACTATGTTATAATTAAGTCTACCTAGTGAACTTACTTTGATTTCAGTGTGCTATAATTTCAGGTGATTCTTACATGCATAGAAGAACAGGAGTTGATTTATTGCCATTATATATTGAACTAGAGAAGACAATCAGAACCCAAAGAAAGAAAGAAGAGAAGACCGCTATGGCGCATCAAGGAGAAGCTTAATCGTAAAATACCATTTGTTAAATCGAGACTCCAGCAGAGATTAAAGGACAATGGAAGACTTCTCGAGACCAATTATCGTGGAGGGAAACACTTATAGTAAGGTGCCTAACTATAAAGCAACACTTTGAATTGAAACCTTCTGCCCTCATCACCTGTGCAACATCGCTTCAAGCATCCTAGTGAGGATCTAAATGAGCACCTAGGCAGATTCTGAGAAACGGGCCAACATGTTGAAGCCGAATGGAGTCAATCCACGTGATCAAGCCGTAAATCGTTTCTCTTTTTCCCATGGATATAGCAGCCGAATCGGTTTGGAGCCATTGCCTTATGGCTCGCCAACAATTAGAGGAGGCAGAGGCATACTGGAGCAGTAATTTTCCTCTGCTTCTCACTTTTGAGGAGGAGAGGGAGGAGATCATTGCTTTCAAACGTATGAGGATGAATCCTTGTACAATGCCTGGGAGAGATACAAGCAGTTGCTGAGGAGATGTCCAATGCATGGTATTGAGCAGATGACTTAGATGGATATCTTCTACCATGCCATGAACTACACTTCTAAAGGAACTGTGGATGCAGCCTCTTGTGGTGCATTTAGAAGGAAAAGTGCTGAGGAAGCTACTCAGCTTATTGAAGACCTAGCTAAGAGTAACTATAGAGCTCCATATGAAGTTTCAGGGAGCAATAGCAGACTGAGAGGAGGTGGAGTAATTGAGTTGAACAAGATGCCAGCCATTGAAGTTAAGCTAGATACAATCATGAATAGGATGAACAACTAGGAAAGAAGAGGTAATTCCTGTAATGAAGTGGGAATCAGGGAAGAAGCCGAGCGTAAAAGAATAAATTGATGAGGGACTTGCTCTGCTAGCTGTCCCTATCATGTGGAGGAAGCTCAATACATTAATGGAAATAGGAGCTATAACTTCAAGCCAAACAACAACCTTCCAACCCACTACACACCAACCTTGAGGAACCATGAAATCTTTTCTTATGGAGGTGGAATGCAGCAAGGTCCAAGACCAGTGAGGAATTTTCAACAAAATTATGGTCCACCTGCTCCATGACAGGCTAAGGTAGTCATAGAGTAGAAAACTATGATTAAAAAGGAGATCTCAGTCTTTTGAAGATTAGAAGCTAACTTATATGTCTGAGAACAAAAGGTTATTGGACCTGTATGAGCAGAAGTTTGTTGAAATACTAGTGTTCTAGGAAAACACAACAATGTTTCAGGCCAATACAAATGCATCTCTCTCAAGAATTCGAGACTCAAGTAGGCAAATAGCCTTTCTCGTGCATAATCGCTAGGATTCTTTCCTTAGTGACACTAAAAAGAATCTCAAGGACTGCATGACAGTCACATTGAGAAATGGGAAAGAATTGAAAGGCAGTAAAAAAGCTGAGAAGAAACAGACTGAGGCTGAAACTAAGAAAGCAGAGTAGAATTCATCAGGCAGAGAGAAACAACAAAGCAGAACTGGGCTATTAAATGAGAATGATCAAATGAAAGATCAGGGTGAAGTGGCCAAAGAAGAGAACGTGTAGAAGGAGGAAGTGAGAGCTTATCAACCTCCTATCCCATTCCCAAAGAGACTGAAGCAGTCCAAGCTGGATGGTCAGTATGCTAAGTTCTTGAATGTTTTTAAGAAGCTGGAAATCAACATCTCTTTTGCTGAATCATTAGCTCAGATGCCACACTATGCCAAGTTCATGAAAGACATTATCAACAAGAAGAGGAAACTTGATGAAGGTGGAGTGGTGAGCTTATCTTCCAATTGCAGTGCTATAATTCAATAGAACCTTCCTTTAAAAAAGATCCAAAATACAATACCATGGTAATAATTGGGAACTATGAGTTTGCAAAACTTTATGTGATTCCGTGCAAGCATTAACTTGATGCCTCAAGAAGGGCGAAGACTGCTTGGGAGTTAACTCCTCTGGGCACGTCACTACAGATGGTAGATGTGTCAATGGCCCAACTCAAGGAATCCTAGAAATAAAAGAAGCCGATGGGAAAATTCGCTCTTTCTGGTGGACTTTGTGGTTATTGATATAGAGGAAGACAAGAAGATTCCAATTCTACTTGGTAGACCATTCCTAGCCACAAGAGCAGCCTTGATTGATGTGAAAGGGGAGCTCACTCTTAGAGTTGGCACAGAAGAAGTCCACTTCAACCTCAACCAAAGTTTGAAACAACATGATGTTTAACAAGCTCAATGTATGCAAATTGACAGTGTTAATCTTATTTGTAAAGAGAAGAATGATGATTTAATAAATGAGAACTCATTTGATGACTACATATCTGCTCCAATTTATAATTATGAATTTGAGAAGGAAAATATAATGGCAAAAACTGTTTTGAGGTTAAATGAAAGAAGTACAGATAATCTAAGTAGTGTAGAAAAAATTTAGATGGAAGAAAAGAGCTCTGAAGGTCTAGTCCTAAAAGAATTGCCAAAGCATCTGAAGTATGCATTCCTTAGTGAAGAAAGATCCAAACCTGTGATAATAGCAACAAATTTGACTGTAGAAAAAGAGCAGAAGGTTGTGGAGATTCTCGAAGCTGGCCAAGGAGGCTATTGCTCGGTCAGTAGAAGATCTGAAGGGGATCAACCTATCCATTTGTTTGCATAAAATCCTCATGGAAGAGAATGCTAAGACTTCTATTGAGCACTAGAGAAGACTGAATCCATTTGTGAAAGAAGTGGTGAAGAAGGAGGTTCTCAAATGGCTAAATGCTGGATTTATATATGCCATATCGCATACCCTCGTGTGTCTAATGGCGTAGTTCCAAACAGCGGAGGTTTCATAGCTATCATAAATGAAGAATGGAGCTTTTATTCCCATAAGAATCAGTGGATCGGATGGAAAGTCCGTGATTGATTACAAAAAGCTAAACACCATACTGTGAAATATCACTATCCTTTGCCATTTATTAATCAAATATTGGACAGGCTAGCAGGACATACTTATTATTGTTTTCTAGATGGCTATTATGGCTACAACCAAATAGCCATGGCTCCAGAGGACCAAGAGAAGACCACATTTACATGTCCATATGACACCTTTGCTTTTAGAAGGATGTCATTTGGATTGTGTAATGCTCTTGCTACTTTTCAAAGGTGTATGATGTCCATTTTCTCAGATTTGGTGGAGGAAGTTGTGGAAATCTTTATGGATGATTTCTTTATGTATGGATCTAGTTTTAAAAATGTCTGGAGAATTTGGAAATTGTACTAAAAAGGTGCAAGGAAAAGAACCTAGCTCTAAACTGGGAAAAGTGACAATTCATGGTAACTTAAGGTATTGTCCTAGGTCATAAAATTTATGCAACAGGCTTGGAAGTAGACTAGACTAAGATTTTTTTGATGAAAACTTTGATGCCACCAACTACAGTGAAAGGTATTAGGAGTTTTCTTGGGAATGCTGATTTTATAGGAAGGTTCATCCAAGATTTCTAAAAAATTGCAAGACCACTATGTAGACTGTTGGAGAAGGATGCAAAGTTCGAATTTGATGAAGCATGCAGTTCTGCATTTGAAAAGATCAAAGCTAAATTAGTCATAGCTCCCATCATGGTTATACCAGATAGGAGCAAAGAATTTGAAATTATGTGTGATGCTAGTGACTATGCAATGGGAGCTGTTTTGGGACAGAGAAAAGAGAATATTTTTAGAGCCATCTATTATGCCAACAAGACTTTCCATGAGGCTTAAGAAAACTATTCAACAACTGAGATGGAGATGCTGGCAATGGTCTTGCTTCAGGAGAAGTTCAAAGCATATACTAGGATCTCTATGTCATCATACACTACGCATCATGCATCAATCATACCTAATGGCAAAGAAAGATGCCAAAACCAAGGTTAATCAAATCGGGTCTTATTGTCAGTAAGAATTCACATGTAGATCAAGGACAAAAGGGTACCGGAGCAATGTGATAGCCGATCACTTATCCGCACAAAGAAGCCTACCAAGATGAAAAGAGACTGAAATAGAAGAAAATCTCCCTAATGAGTAGCTATTTTAGATGACAGTGCAAGTGCCATGGTATGTTGACATAATGAACTATTTAGCTTGTGGAATCATGCCATCATAACTAAGTTATCAGCAGAAGAGGAAATTTAGAACATATGCTAGATTTTACATATGGGATGATCCACTATTGTTTAGAAGAGGAGCTTATCAGATTATCAGAAGATGTGTACCGGAGGTTGAACAGGCTGAGATATTAGACAAATGTCATGCATCACCATATGGAGTATAATTTCAGACAAGATGTGATACCACAAAATTTCTAATCAGATTCTATTGCTAAATTTATTTAGAGACAGTGTTGAATGGGTAAAGAATTGTGATAGATGTCAGAGAATGGGTAATATAAACATAAGAAATGAGATGCCTCTGCAAGGGATCCTAGTGGTGCAAATATTTGATGTTTGGGGCATAGACTTCATGGGACCTTTCCCACCCTCATTTGGCAATCTATACATTCTCCTTGCTATGGATTATGTATCCAAATGGGTTAAAGCCATTACTTGTCCCAGAAATGATGCCAACACAATCGTGGGGATTGTTCAAAGAAACGTATTTAGCAAGATATGGAGCCACAAGGACTATCATTAGTGATGAGGGAAGCCATTTTGCAAACAAATTGTTTGCAAAACTCTTGAGTAGATATGGAGTTGGACATGCTATGGGATTGGCTTATCACCCTCAGTCAAACGGGCAAGCTGAGATATCCAATAGGGAGATCAAGAACATACTGGAGAAAACAGTAAACACAAGTAGAAAAGACTGGTCAGTAAAGCTAGATAATGCATTGTGGGCTTACAAGACTGGAATGTCTCCATGCAAGATTGCATTTGGAAAGCCTTGTCATCTCCTTCTTGAGCTTAAATATAAAGGTATGTGGGCAATCAAGAAGCTTAATTGTGATTTCCCAACTACTAAGGAGAAGAGATTACTTCAGTTGAATGAACTGTAAGAGATGAGAAATGAAACTTATGATAATGCTAGGATCTATAAGGAAAAGACTAAGAAATGACATAATCAAAGAATTATAAGGAAAGAGTTCAAGGTATGTGAGCTAGTTCTATCAGACAACTCCCGGGGCTTAGACTATCTCTTCGTGGAAACTTAAGTCAAGGTGGAGTGGTCCTTACACAGCAATTGCAGTTACAATTTTTGGAGCAGTGACACTAAAAACAGATTCAGTGAATGAGTTCAAAGTGAATGGCCAAAGACTGAAACATTATTTGTGAAGAATTTTGAATGAAGAACAACCTTAGATAAGAAGTGTAGAAGAAATTGATGAAAAGAGAACACATGACATCAATGTCCAGCTAAGGACATTAAATTGAGCAACTGCTGGGAGGCAACCCAGATTGTTGGTTATTGTCAAAATGCATTGGAATATTGTTTAGTATGAGGAAAGGCTAGTCAAACCAAAATGAATTTAATTTGAGCTTCAATGAAATCTTTGTGAGAATTTTCCAATTGCTTTCTTCTTTTAAATTTTATTTACTGTTATTTCTTTTCATTTCAAGTTATTTGTGTGTTTGAATTTTGTTTGATTGATCGAAGTTCTTTGATTTTTCGTAGTTTAGTTAGATTTAATCAATTAAATTGATGAGATAAAAATCTGTGTTTAATTGATATATCTGTGAATGATTTGCTGAAAATTTCTTGAATTGAGTATGCTTGAATGAATAAAAGTGAGGAAAACAAGTAAGAATCAGGAAGGTGAAAATGCCATCTCTAAGACGCGACATCATATCAATGTTGTGACATTGGCTCCAGAAGAATTTCCCAAAGTCGCGACATTCCCTTAAGAGTCGCGACATTTTGTTTTCAATGTCGCGACATTCTTTTTAGAGTCACGACATTATCTTTTCAATGTCGCAACATTATTTGCAGAGTCACGACATCGCATTTACAGAGTCGTGACTCCAACAGTAACATTATATCAAAATCGCGAC